>CAUYPK010056142.1:0-18510 GCA_963574355.1 Loris lydekkerianus | reverse complement strand
CTATAACCCAGTTATAACCTAAGAATATGGGGAAAGAGGAAGGGAGGGCAGGGGAGGGGGGAGAATGAGCGGAGGGAGGGTGATTGGTGGGACCACACCTATGGTGCATCTTACAAGGGGACATGTGAAACTTACTAAATGTAGAATATAAATGTCTTAACACAATAACTAAGAAAACACCAGGAAGGCTATATTAACCAGTGTGATGAAAATGTGTCAAACGGTCTATAAAACCAGTCTATGGTGCCCCATGATCACATTAATGTACACAGCTATGATTTAATTAAAAAAAAAAAAAAAAAGGCATCTTTCTCTAAAGATAACACTTTCTGCAGTAACGATGGAGACAGAATCTGGCCGCATACCATCTGAGGTCAGAGGAGTAAAGAGAAAGGAGCGTTGACATGTGTCTGTGGCCTCACTCATTAGAGCCGGAAAGAGCATCTTAGGCAGATGCACAACAAAAGAGACTACAGGAAGATCATCTCTGTCATGATGAGGCTTTGGGAGAACTGTGTGCTTGCCATACGGTTTGAGGTTGAAATCATCTCACTAAAGCTTGTCTTCAAGCAATTTTGGGGATGATTGTATGGCTATCCAGCTTTCTTGTGACTCAATTCTTGCATTTTAAAGGAAATGAGAATTTGGTACACACTTCAGCTGTGGGATTTAAGGGTAGAAATTCCTTTTGCAGGTAGAAGAAAACACTTTCAAAAATCTAGTATGTAAAAACAAACAAAAAGACAGAGCAGGGAATTACAGAACGTTGCCACAGATCATAATGCAGGGGAAATTGTGCAGCCTTATTTATCTTGCTGCAGAATAC
Source organism: Loris lydekkerianus (assembly GCA_963574355.1). NCBI lineage: Eukaryota > Metazoa > Chordata > Mammalia > Primates > Lorisidae > Loris > Loris lydekkerianus. The sequence continues at coordinate 17,684 of CAUYPK010056142.1, read as the reverse complement.
TCTTGGAACAATAAACGAAAACAGTTTCACTCATCTAGGCCTGTGCATTCCTCACTTATTGCTTAAGTCACTGTTCTACTCAGTTTCTAGCAAAAATCACCATCTCAATGCTAACTGGTCCAGTTCACATTAGTTCTATTTCCTTGTCTCTTTCTGATTTTAGTTGTCCACCTTCCACCCTATATAGACTGCAGTATCTTGTAAGTGTGGAGGAGAACAGTGGCTTAGGCAATAGGAGAAGTAAGTCAGGGACAGCCCCCCTTACTGCTCCAGGGCTGCTTTACAACAACAGAAAATTAAGATTACAGGACAATGCTCCTTCTTCCTTTGTGGTAAATCAATGTCAGATTTCTCTCTTTCTTGCTCTCTTTTGCTTCCACTCATTATCAAAAGATACCTTATGTCAAGTCCTAATTGCCAGAGGCATCGTAGCTAATTTCTAGGTGTCAGGAAACAGAAGATGTGTAGGGCAAAGCAACCAATCTGTGCTGCCACCCACCAATCTTTTACATACGTACTCATATTCTATGCATTTTCCATCCTGTTAGTAATTTCACATTGTAGCTATGGAAAAGACACTAGACTGAGAACTGAACATGGGTTTAAGTTATATATTGGTTGTATAGGGCAGGGCCTATGGCTCAGTGGGTAGGGCTCTGGCTCCATATGCCGAGGGTGATGGGTTCAAACCCAGCCCCGGCCAAACTGCAACAAAAAAATAGCCAGGCGTTGTGATGGGCCTGTAGTCCCTGCTACTCAGGAGGCTGAGGCAAGAGAATCGCCTAAGCCCAGGAGATGGAGGTTGCTGTGAGCTGTGACACCACAGTACACTACCGAGGTGATAAAGTGAGACTCTGTCTCTACAAAGAAAGAAAGAAAGAAAGAAGGAAGGAAGGAAGGAAGGAAGGAAGGAAGGAAGGAAGGAAGGAAGGAAGGAAGGAAGGAAAGAAGGAAAGAAAGAAAGAAAATAAATAAGTAAATAAATAAATTGGTTGTATACTCCACTCTTCTATCATATTAGCCACCCTAATTGCTGCCCTGCTGTGCCTAGCTGGTGGTTACTAACAGCACATAGGCTCTAGCCTGCCCTGCTCATTTGTCACTGTGACATTCAAAAGAAGTGACTGTCTGTGAAAGCTCTCTGCAAACTCTGAATTGTTATACAAATACTAGTAGTCATTTTTATTGTCATTGTTCTAACATTTCAGATCCACCAGAAAAAGTGTCCTATAATTCTTTGCTTATTCAGTTATTCATTAAACAAACTATTGATGTTGACAATACAAAGGCAAATGAACATATGTTTATAATAGTAGCTGCCATTTCTGCAGTTATTTTGTGCAAAAAAAGTATAAATATTTTACATAATTTATTTCATTTAATTCTCATAAGAGCTCTGTGAGACAGGTATTATCACTCCTATTTGTGTATGAGGAACTTGTGGCTCCAATATAGCCCAAGATTTTGTAATTTTTAAATGGCAGAAGTGGTTTTCAACCAGGCATTTAAAAATGATTAATTGTGGTAATATACATATCATAAAATGTACCATTTAACCACTTATGAGCATACAATTTGGTGGCATTAAGTACTTTCACATTGTTGTACAACCACTACTACTATCCATCTCTAGAACATTTTCATCATCCTAAAGTGAAACTCTACCTATCAAACAATAATTCTCCATTTTCCCCTTTCCTGAGCCTCTGGTAATCACAACTCTACTTTCTGTCTCTATGAATTTGACTGTTCTATGTGCTCAGATATGTAGAATCACATGACACATGTCCCTTTGTACCTGGCTTATTTCACTTAGCGTGTTTTCAAGATTCATCCATGTTGTAGTGTTCACCAAAAATTTCATTCTTTTTTTAAGGCTGAATAATGTCACATTGAATGTATATGCCATATTTTATCTATTCATTTCTTGATGGACATTTAGTCTGGGTTTTTTGAATGACAAACTTCTTGACCACTAAACCAACCTCAATTGTTATTCCAATTTATATTATGCTGTCAGAGTAGATTAATGCTAAATTGCTGCCCTTAGAATTTTCCTTTGAGTGATCCTAGGAATCATTTAATTCCCCAAGCATGATTTAATATTAAATTTAATAAGATTTTCAGGCTAATAGAAAAATGCAAACTCAGATTATAAAGGATGGTAGATAAAAAAATGTCTGGATAAATTGGATTATTCTAAAATCAAAATTTATTTTGGAGGATCTATTCTTTTAGCAAAAGTCACAACTGGTTCTGATCACCAATTCTAAAATGTCTCATGTTCAAAGAAAGATAATCTAATGTTAGCATCTGAACTTAGCCTGGTGGGAATTTACCAAGGGGAAGGGTAGCTTTGACTAGATTCTGTCCTTTTGTGTTCATCCATCCATAGGAGATTCTAACCCATGTGACATTTCAGTTATGATCTGGAAGCCTTCTGACAATATCATCCAGCAATTACATGTTGACTTTTCAGAATTGTATACTAATGTTTTTTAAGCAGCTATATTGAAGTATAAATGACATACCATGAACTACGCATATTTTAAATATACAACTTAGGTCGGGCCCGATGGCGCACGCCTGTAATCCTAACACTCTGGGAGGCCAAGGCGGGGCCATTGCTTGAGCTCAGGAGTTGGAGACCAGCCTGAGCAAGACCGAGACCCACCTCTACTAAAAATAGAAAAACTAGCCTGGCATTGTGGTGACACCTATAGTCCCAGCTACTTGAGAGGCTAAGGAAAAGGGATCACTTGAGCCCAAGAGGTGGAGGTTGCTGTGAGCTATGACCCCACAGAACTGTACCAAGTTCGACAAAGTGAGACTCTGTCTCAAAAAAACCTAAAAAACAAAGAAACAACTTGACAAGTTTGACATATGTATACATGCATTTATTGTTTTCCATGTAGATATCCAAAAGTTTCAGAACCATTTGTTGGAAAAATTATCTTCAATTACTTTTATACCTTTGTCAGAAATCAGTTGTCCATACAGATGAGCCCCTGTTTCTTTCTATTCTATCTCATTAATCTCTTTGTCTATCTTTGTGCTAATATACCTCAAAGTATCAAGTAACTTTCTTGGTTGCTGAAGCTTTATAAAGCCTTGAAATCATATCTGACAGTATAATTCTTTCAACTTTGTTGTTGAAACTTTCTTTCTTGGTTGTTTTGGCTGCTGAAGTTTAAAGTGTGATTGCATTAAATCTACAGATCAGTTTGGGGAGAACTGACATCTTAGCAATATTACATCTTCAACTCCATAAACTTTTATTTAGATCTTTACTTTCTCTCAGTAATGTTATGTCATTTCTAGCATATCTGTCTTGCATGTCTTCAGCCAGAAAAATATTTCCAGTGCTCTTACACGTGCTTTTTTTCTTAAGAAATCAGTTCTTTAAATTGTATTAATTCATCTTAAACTACAGGATGTTTGAGTATCTGAGAATATGGCTATATGTTTGGATATAGATATGTTTTATTATATTTTTTGTTTGTTCATTGTCACAGGGTCTTGCTCTGTAGCCCAGGCTGAAGTGTGAGGGTATGATCATAGCTCACGTAGCCTCGAAGTCCTAGGCTCAAGTGGCTCTTGCACCAGCCTTCCCAGTAGCTGGGAGAATAAGCACATGTCACCACATCTGGCTAATTTTTCTTTCTTCCTTCCTTCCTCCTTTACTTTTCTTTTCTTCTCTTTCTTTCTTTCTTTTTCTTTTTTTTCTTTTTTGAAGTAAGACCATACACGTTTATATATATTTGGGTTAAGGAAGTGAATCACAAGCCATATAAAATTGAGATAAACTGGAAAACTCTAAGTACCATATCTATTCCCAGCCATCCAGAACAAAAGATCCCATTAAAAACCATAGTGTAAATTCCCACCATGCATCAGAAGGATGGAAGACTAAGGTTTCCCTGTAACTTTCCCAACTGCCCCCCCCCTCACCTGCACAGAGTTTGCTTCCCTGGCTGAGAACCAAATGCAAGTGTGTTTCTAAGGGCTGGAATGATGGGGCCTTGCTGCTGCCTGAGAGCTCAGGGCATGGGTCTGAAACCCAAACCCAAAGCCTGCCATCACGAGGGTGCACGGAGAACTGAGATGGGCAAGACAGGTGAGAAGGCCCATCCATGCCTGTCTTACCACACAGCCTTAAGGAAACCAACCAGAATGGGAGCCGTGCTCCTCGCCCCAAAATCTCCTCTTTGGTTGTCCAATGTCAGCATCTGCCTTAGACAGCCCTGTCCTGCCATCCTCTTTTTCTCCTTCCTTTTTATCACTTCGTGTTACACCCAAGTGAAGGCTGCTTATTTTTCACTTCGTGTTACACCCAAGTGAAGGCTGCTTATTTTTCACTGTCTTCATAACAAAACAAAAAGAAAAGGGGAGGTGGGTAAGCAAGGATGGGGGAGTGCGTGGAGAACCCTCCAGAATAAGAATGCCCCGTGCTAGCTCCTCTGCAAACCTGAGTCCCTTTGACACTGTGCACACGAGTTGCAGAGGGTGGCTAGCCAGGGGCAGGGCAGCTCAGTGAGGGCAGCTCTTCATGGGTCCCCCAAACTCCTTTTCTCCTAATGTTGGTGGCCAAAGCAGTGGTAAGGACACAACTGTTGGGCATTCAAACTCCTGGAAAAGTTCACAATTTTGCTCCCACTCCCAGGGGGATTAGAGGTGGGGCAAAAGAGTGATTTCACTAGAGTGTATTTTAATCCTTATCCTCAGAGGTAGAATCATTTTATCCAGTACCTGAAACATGAGCTTCCAGTTTTTGTTATTACAGTAACCTCTGATAGCAGACCTTGCCCCCTCCCACTTCCAGAACCCCCTGACCCTTGCAAAGGGGCCACAAAAGTGCATGGACAACTACTGTGCAGACGTCACCCACAGCCGTGGCCTCACACTCATCCCTTGCTTATGCACACGGCCTCCCCACAAATACATCCGTGCACACAATATATGGTGGCCAGAGATACATTTACAGAGGGAGTGTGAGGCTGGGCCTGGGCCTGCATCCTCAGGCAGGGTCTGCCCCGCTGTCCCAGGGTCCTGAGGCTGCTGTGCAGCCAGCCCCCACGTCTTAGTGTTTAATCTCAAGGATGGAGGGGTTGTGGTCCAGGATAGCGAGGATAATCTTGTCCATGTACTGTCTTAGCCTGGAGTTGATCTCCTCCTGTTCCTTTTAAGGCTTCCATTAGCTCATCACTGAGGCCATGTCTATTTCTGCAGCCAGGGACTGGGCTTTGGTCTGGGTGGCAAAAAGATTCTTTGCTTCGTAGAGGCTGAGGCTCAGAATCTGTCCATTCAAGTCGTCATTCTGATCCCGCAGCTTATGATTCTCCTGCTTGAGCCGCTTGACATCGTGCTCCAGCTCCATCTCACGGGCCCTGGCATTGAACTCACCCAGGCCAGAGGATGCACTTCGGCCCTGGCCTGACCGCTCACAGTCCAATTTTTACATCTGCAGATGCTCCAGCTCCTTCCACAAGTCCTCGATGAGCTCCTGCGTGGCCTCCCGCTCCTTCTGGAACTCGAGGCAGTTCTGCCACAGCTTGTCCATCATGCGCTTGTACAAGTCCATCTCATCCTTGACTCTCAGGCTGGTGTCCTCCAGCCGGTCGGACATGCGCTGCCGTTCCTGATCCAGTTTCTCTGTATGAGATTCGAGCCGAGTTACTGTTGTTCAAGTTCTGTATTTTCTTCCTCTAACTGCTGCACCCTGGTGTTGAGCCGCTCGATCTAGTGGTCTTCTCCCTCTCCAGCTTGCTGTAGGCCTCACAGTGTCGCAGCATCTCCTCCTCCAGGGCCTACTCTGCCACGGTCTCCTGGTCCTTCACCATCTCCTCCAGCTCATGCACCCTGTGCACCAGCTGCGTGTTCTCCTGCTTCAGCTTGCTCTTCAGGTCCCCATTGGTCAGGCTGTCATTCTCCAGTTCCGTCACCTTCTTTTCCAGAAAGCTTACCTTTTCTGTGATGTCATTGTCACAGGAGTCGATGCTGTCCCGGAACAGTTCTTCCGTGCTGCCATTACTGCTGCTGAAGTTGCTGTTGTGCATGAGCTGCTGTCCAAAGGCTGTGCTGGAAATCTTTCGGTTGGGGCTGTTGGCCTTCAAGTTTCTCAGCCGGGCTTCCAAGTCATTCAGGAGGCTGATCTTGCAGCACTGAGAGCAGTACACATCCAACAATTCACTGTTGTATGCATGCCGCATTTTCCTAGGTGTCTGCCTGGCACTGGAAGACCCTGAAGCCCCCAGGTCTGAGTTAGACGTTGGTCCTGGTCTCATCATCAGGGCAGGGGTTGCTGGGGGCACAGTCCACGTCTCCCCCCTTCCCATAGTCTTCAAACTGCTCCTCGTTGCTGATGAGGGAGGCAGTGGAGTGTGTAGGCGGGTCTGATGTGGTCATGGAGGGAGTGTGGACCAAGGACTTGTCCTCTAGCAGAAACAGGCCCCCAAGTCCCCCGTCCTCTTCAGCAGGACTCCCGACAGACCCCTCCAGGCTCAGGGTGCTCTCCATGGGGCTGTCCATGTCTGACTCCTGGGGCCCTCAGGCGAGACCAGTGTCATAGCCTCTTCCTAGTCCTCAGGAAAGAAGCCGGGCTCCCTGGGGATGAGCTCGTGATCAGCATACGTAGGGCCTGCCACCTCACTGCCCTGGCTCCCGGGAGCCGGCGGGGTGCGCATCCCAGTGCGGCCGCTGGGCAGTGCACTGCAGAGAGGCGGACGCCGTCGGGCTCCAGGCAGAGGGTCGCGCAGGGACGCGGCAGGCAGCCAGGCAGCCTCGAGAACTCAGGGAGCTTAGGGAGCTCAGTGCTGCAAGATCAGCCTCCTGAATGACTTGGCCCCGGCCTCGCCGCACTCGGCTCCGGTTCGGAACCCCTGGAAGGCGGCATCCCCACCCACGCCCCCGCCCGTTGCCAGGCTTCTTTTCTTGTTGGTAGAGAGAAGACTATGTTTTGTAGAGAGGAGGCCAGGTTGTTCTCAAATTCCTGGGCTCAAGTAATCCTCCCCCCTTGGCCTCCCAAAGTGCTAGTTACAGGTGTGAGCCACCACGCTCAGCCTAGATTTGTTTCTTTTCTTTTCTTTTTTTCTTCTTTTTTTGAGTCAGAATCTCACTTTGTCATCCTCAGTAGAGTGCTGTGGCAGCATAGCTCACAGCAACCTCCAACTCTTGGGCTCAAGTGATTCTCTTGCCTCAGCCTCCCAAGTAGCTGGGACTACAGGTGCCTGTCACAATGCCTAGCTGTTTTTAGAGAGAGGTCTCACTCTGGCTCAGGCTGGTCTGGAACCTGTGAGCTCAGGCAATCCACCCCCCTCAGCCTCCCAGAGTGCTAGGATTACAACTAACTAACTAACTTACTTACTTACTTCCTTCCTTCCTTCCTTCCTTCCTTCCTTCCTTCCTTCCTTCCTTCTTCTGTTTCTTATTGACAAGTAGTAGAATAAATGGTTTTGGCAGAATGCTTCATCCAAATCGCTAAGCATTTTAGTCCTTATTTATGGGTATACCTTCCAACTACAAGGAAAACTTGCTTGGCTCTCTAACTTTCTAACTAAGACACTCACAAATATATACATAGATAGATAGATAGATTTTTTTTTTTCCCAGTTGGAATTTTGGAGCTAAGCTTTATTTTTAGTAGAGACGGGGGGGTCTCACTCTTAATGAGGCTGGAGTAATGAAAATATGTCCTACTTTCCTTCACTATCCCAGACAGTGCTTAACAAATATTTATTTTAAATGAACAAATCATTGGCATATGAGGCACAAAGGCTTTCTAGGAAGATGCATATTGCAGTTGGAAGGTTCTTTCATTAAAGCTCCTCCTGGGTTTTATAAGTTAACTCAATTTAGTTGTACTCAATACTTTGTATTTTAAAGAACCTTTAAAATGAGAGATACTTAAATATCAATGGAAAGGAGCCAATAGAGATAGATTAAAGTTAAGAACAGGAAAAAGCCATAGTAGTTTAAGTTCTCTGAGAAAGAAGAGAGTGGAATCTAGGATGAAGGTGAGGCCGTACACAGGAGAGTGGAGGCCTCTTCCACTGATGCTGGAGGAACAGAGGTTATAGGTGCAGTGCAGGCTATAGGTGTGTTACCAAGACATTGAGAGAATTCCAGTCTAGTGGCATTTACTGTCTCTGAGAAAGCAGGAGAACAGGAAAATTTAGTGGGGGAGTCTAGTAAAGAAAGATAGAATCATATTCTAGACTGTTTATCAATTACACCTTTAGGCTACAAAATTATCTGTTTTCTTCTCACCATCACTATCCCAATCCAAACCTTTGCCAAGACATTGTCCAGAGCTGCAGTCCTCTGAAAATTGATTGGGGCTAGAGGACGATGGCTCATTGCTACTATTCTTAGCAAAAGACCTCACTTATTCCAGACTGTTGGTGAGAGGCTTCTGTTCCTCACCATGGGATCTTTTCATAGGATTGCTTGAGTGTCCTCAGGAGATGGCAACTGTCTTCTTCAGAGTAAGTAATTCAAGAAAGTGCAAGGAAGAAGCCTTTTTATGACCTAGTCTTTAAAGTCAGGACCCATCATTTTCATCACCTATTTGTCATGAAGTCCAGCCAGCTATCAAGGAGAGGGGAATTAAGTACCACCTCCTAAAGGGAAGAATGAGAAAGAATCTGTGAGCATAATTTTAAACCACCACAATGCTAATATTATTTCCATGCGGTAATGCAGAGAGCAAAGGTTTGTAAGAAGCCTCCCTAGTTTAAGTTCTCCAGAAACACTCCATAACTTCCCACCCGTCTTTCTAGGAGAGATTGACAAAGAAACTGGCTTCTTGGGCTGTTTTGAGCCAGACATGACTGATTTGCTTTGCTAACTGTGAATGGAAAGTGATCCTCACTAGGCTCTTCCTTCCACTCCAAACAGGCTTTGGCTCAGCTAGTGGTTAAAATACCTCAACAACCTACAGTCATAAATGTTGTAGAGCTACAGGAGGAAAAAAAGCTTGAAGTGGGTGTTATTTTCTCCTTCTGTGGTACACACAGTGATGGAAATGCCGAGTGGAATTGTCAGGATCCCTTGCTAACACAGCACGAGGACCTGGGCAGAGGTCAGCATGCTGTGGCCCCATAACCAATGAGAATATGACCACGTGCCTTTAATATCAACACCTTCATTTTATAAAAATCAGGACTATACCATTCCTCTAAGTAGCTGATGCTATTAACACATTGAAACTATTTATTTTAAAATGTGATTTATAGGGATGTTTGAGAAATACACCCACAGAATTCCAGGAACCTATCAAAGTTCTACAGCTCCCAAAAGCATCCACTCTACAACTAGCAAGTAGTTTAAGCAATGGAAACATGGAGCTGATTCCAGGCTGTTTCCACTGACAGTCTGAAGGGAAATTGAGTGCAAGACAAGATGGAATCAAATTCGGATCTTTCTTCTAACACCTATTGTCTGCTCGGTCTGTTTTTATCAAAGACATTTGATATTGACACAGTGCAGGCTATTGAGTCTCAATACAATCTATTATTCACTTTCTTCTACCTCATCAGCAGACTGTTGACATTTTCTTTTATTTCAACACTGATGTTTTTCTCTTACATTGGAGATTTTAGCATGGATGTTGTAATTGCTGTAACACAGCTGGCCCTGTTATGATGTTCCTGTGAATGTCCCTTCATTTTCCTGATGGTCCTGTGATCCAATCTACAATCCATTTAAAAACAAAACATTTCATGTGCCATTTTGTGCTGTGGCTCTTTTGGAGCTCCATTTCAGCTTCATTAATATTGATGCTGTCTGTCTCCTTGCTTATTGCAGAAGATTCTTTGAAATTAATCTTCAGAATTTGCTGTGATTTGTTGCTGTTTTGTGCGTCGGCCCCAGTACAGCTCGTCTCTCGTTAATTTTGTTTTTCTTTATTTTTATGTGTCTGCTGTGACTGTTCTCCTACTTGTACCACTGATGTGTGTCAGGTCCTTTCTGGGATTCCCAGTTTTGTCTCTGCCTTTCACTGTGATTTTCCATCATTAGGGACCTCTTGAATAAAAATGTAGCCCTTGTTTCTGACAGAGTCCATGTTCCTTTTCTTTTCTTTCTGTGTGATTTTCCATCATTATGGTTCTCAAATTTCTTGAATAATGATATATACTATGAACAAATGGACAGAGCAGTAATGGCTTCATCAGTGTTTTCTAAAATGTGTCTGCAGCTTTGAGAGCACACAGTGCCACAGCAGAAACCACTATGTATGTAAAAGAATTTTTTAAATAGATTTTGTGGCCTGTTGGTGACAATGCTATGGTGCATCAATAATTCACATTCTGCTTACACCACCTGCTTGTTAGAATGGCAGTTCCACAGTGGCCAGGTTGGAGAATAGCCTTAGGTCTGAATGTCATTGAGGAATATAGGCACACTGCTCTCTCTTGCCTTTTGTTTGTTTGTTTGTTTGTTTGTTTTGTCTACATCATTTTCAAAGGCAGCCAGTATTTTCTCCACCAGAAATGCTCAGTTGGCAGTGCACTAATTTTAAAAATGAGGTAGATGAAGCCAAACTTTGTCAATTTGAGATATTCTTACTGTTGGAATGATTGATTTCACTGACCACTTCTGAATAAAATAACTCCACACTTCTAGTTACAAACAGGCAAGAAAGAATTACGGGTGATGAAAGAACAGGATTCAAGTATAACAACTCCAATTGACTAAAGCCAAGTCAATAAATGCCATGAAATAAAAGGGTAAAGCTGAAAATATTGGCTGTCCAATCATAGCTATAAAAATAAGGAGAGAAAGTAATGCTAAAATAAGACATATAAAATGTACTCTTCACTATTGGTTAAAAACTACATCTGCTTCATGTTGAGACTACCAATTGCCAACTAAAGAATTCAGAGTCAACTCAGGCAGTTCGATTTTTAAAAATGTCCTTTTAAAACACAAAAACCTATGGACTGCTGGTGTTTCAGACAGTTTTACTAAACTATGATGCTCCAGTGATTACAAAGTTAAGCAAAACAGATTTAATAGTCTCCCTTAGATGAGAACCAGAGTCACTTGGACTGGAAGCTAGATACCAGTAAATTCTGAGTCCTTACTTTTTTTTTTTTTTTAAGAGACAAAGTCTCACTTTATCGCCCTCAGTAGAGTGCCATGGTGTCACATAGCTCACAGCAACCTCCAACTCCTGGGCTTAGGCGATTGTCTTGTCTCAGCCTTCCGAGTAATTGGGACTACAGGCGCCTCCCACAACGCACAGCTATCTGAGTCCTTACTTTATTATTAATACTGTATTTCAGGCTGAATGTGGTGGCTCACACCTCTAATCCTAGAACTCTGAGAGGCTGAAGCAGAAGGATCTCTTGAGGTCAGGATTTAAAGACCAGCCTGACCTCAGGATTTGAAGACCAGTCTGAGCAAGAGTGACCCTGTGTCTATTAAAAATAGGGAAAAAAGGCTAGGCATGGTGGCTCATGCCTGTAATCCTTGCACTCTGGGAGACTGAGGTGAGAGGATCACTTGAGCTAGGAATTTGAGATTGCAATGAGCTGCGACGAATACCCCTCCACTCTGGCCAAAGCAACAGAGCAAGACTCTTGTCTCAAAAAAAAAAAAAAAAAAGCATATTTCATTTGAATTATATTACTTACTTTCTAATACTTTGCATATTTTTAAATAGAAGCAAAAATTACTTAGAAAATGAATAGCTATTTGAATGCAAAAGAACTAAGTCAAACCCCTATCTTACAAGACATAAAAAAATTTTTTTTAAAACAGGTCAAAGTGACTGGGCATAGTGGCTCACACCTGTCATCCTAGCGCTTTAGGAGCCCAAGGCAGGAGAACTGCTTGAGATCAGGAGTTCGAGACCGTAATACACAACAGTGAGACCCCATCTCTACAAAAAAAAACAGAAAAAATTAAAAAAAAAAAAAAAAAAAAGAAAGAAAGAAGAAGAAAGAAAAGAAAAATTAGCCAGGCAAGGTTATGTGTGCCTATATTTTTAGCTACTCAGGAGGCTGAGACAGGAGAATCACTTGAGCCGCACTTGGAGTCTACAGTGAACTATGATGACACCATTGCACTCTAGCCCAGATGACATAGCTAGACTGTATCGCTAAATAAATAAATAACCTAAGTGTAAGAGCTAGCACTACAAAGCTCTCATAAGAAAACACAGAAGTTAATCTTTGTACCCTTGGTTTCTTAGCTATGTATAACTCATAAAGCACAAGCAGCCAAAGAAAAAAATAGAAAAATTAGACTCAAAACTATTGTGCTTCAAAGGACATTACCAAGAAAAGTGAAAAGATAACCTACAGAATAGAAGAAAGTTGTTTTTGTTTGCTTTTTTGAGACAGAGTCTCACTCAGTCACCCTGGGTGGAGTGCTATGGCTTCATAGCTCACAGCAACCTCAAGCTCCTGAGCTCAAGAGTTTCTCTTGCCTCAGCCTCCTAAATAGCTGGGACTACAGGTACCCACCACAATGCCTGGCTGGTTTTTTCTATTTTTAGTAGAAGTGAGGTGTCACTCTTACTTAGGCTGGTCTTGAACTCCTGAGCTCAAGAAATCCTGCCACCTTAGCCTCCCAGAGTACTGGGATTATACAGGTTAGACACAGCACCTGCCCTAGAAGAAAGTATTTACAAATTATGTATCTCATAAAGATGTATTACCAAATTATATAAAGAACTACCACAGATAAACATTAATAATAAGAAGATAAACCAATTTTTTTTTTTTTTTTGAGACAGAGTCTCCCTTTGTCACCCTCAGTGCAATGCCGTAGCATCATAGCTCACAACAACCTCAAACTCTTGGGTTTAAGTGATTCTCTTGCCTCAGCCTCCCAAGTAGCTGGGACTACAGGCGCCCACCATGGTGCCTGGCTATTTTTGGAGATGAGGTCTCAGTCTTGCTCCGGCTGGTCTTGAACTCCTGAGCCCATGCAATCCATCCGCCTCGGCCTCCCACAGTGCTGGGATTACAGGCATGAGCCATCGCACCTGGCCCAATTTTAAAATAGTGAAAGAAATTTCAATGAACATTTCTTCAGAGAAGATATACAAGCAGCCAATAATTATTAGACATTAATAATCATTAGGGAAACATTAATCATTAGGGAAATTCAAATCAAAATCACAGTGAGATACCATTTCACAACTGCAGGCATGGCCATAGCAGAAAGACAGTAACAAGTGTTGACAAAGATATAGAGGAACTGGGTCCCTCATACACTAACAGTAGAAACATAAAGTAACACAACCATTTTGGAAAATCGTCTAGCAGTTCTCAAATAGTTAAACATAGTGTTACCATATGACCCAGCAATTCTACTCCTAGAGTATGAAAATATATATTCATACAAAAACTTGCACATGAATGCTCATTTATTAGCATTATTTATAATAGCCAGAAAGTGGAAAGAATCCAAATGTCCACCAACTCATGAATAGACAAACAAAATGCAGTATGTGGTATATCCGTACAATTAAATATTACTCAGTCATAAAAAGGAATGAAATACTGAGTCAGGTTAAAACATAAAACATTATGTTGAGTGAAAAGAGCCAGACAAAAAATGCCACATATTGTATGATTCAGTTTATGTGAAATGTCCTGAATAGACAAACCCATAGAGAAGGAAAGTAGATTAGTGGTTGCCAAGGGCTAAGTGAATGCGGGCATGGGAAGTTACTGCTAATGAGTACAGGGTTTCTTTGGGGAGTGATAAAAGTGTTCCAGGAATTATATAGTGGTGATGATCACACAACATTGTGAATACATATTCTAAAAGCCACTGAATCGTAAACTTTCAAAGGGTGAATTTTATAAAATTTTCTTTGAATTATTCATGATTTTCTTTTGAAGAAGAAAAAGAACAGGGAGAAAGAGAAGATAACAGCAACAGTTGGAAAGTGAAGTGTCTTTGTCAAGCAGAGCGTTTTGAGGGCAGAGATACTCCTATTAAGGTAGATTGTTCTTTTTTTGAGGCTGAGTCTTGCTCTGTTTTCTAGGCTAGAGCATGTTGGCATCATCATAGCTTACTGTAACCTCTAACTCCTGGGCTCAAGCAATTGTCCTGCCTCAACCTCCCAAATAGCTGGGACTATAGGCACGCATCATCATACCTGGATCATTTTTTGTTTGTTTGTTTATTTATTTATGATAGAGTCTCACTATGTTGCCCTCAGTAGAGAGCCATGGTGTCACAGCTCACAGCAACCTCAAACTCTAGGGCTTAAGCAATTCTCTCACCTCAGCCTACCAAGTAGCTGGGAGTACAGGCCTCCGCCACAATGCCTGGCCATTTTTTGGTTATAGTTGTCATTGTTGTTTGGCAGGCCTGGGCTGGATTCGAACCCACCAGCTCTGGTGTATGTGGCTGGCGCCCTAGCCACTGAGCTACAGGCACAGAGCCAATCTTTTGTATTTTTAGTAAAGATCATAGTCTCGCTATGTTTGTTGCTCAGGCTGGTCTCGAACTCCTGGCCTCAAACGATTCTCCACCTCAGTCTTCTAAGGTGCTAGGATTCCATGCATGAGCTAACATGCCCAGCCAATAATGTGGATTTTTAACTGAAGCATTGAATGGAAGTGATCATTTTAACCTAGAAAAATTGAACAGAAGTGGTCACAGAGTGGAAATCAATATTTGTAAGCTATATTTATATTGTCCCATGATCATAACACTCTGGAAAATATTCCAGACATCTAGATGTTGGATATTTTTGAAATTTCATCTGGATGTTTTGTTATGGAGACCTTAACCTCTTTCCTAGTAAATCCATTATTTGGCTACTTTTTGAGCCCATTTTTCAAGTACTGTATAATCAATAAATATTTGTAGAGTTATAAGTGCACACATAGTCACTGACTCATCTATATAACATGAATCTGCATCCATCACTCTAAGCAAGAAATCCTGGAAAAATAAATTACCGTTTCTGAACCTAGTGTGTAATAAGGCTATATATTTCAGTTAAACTCAAAAAACAAACAAACAAAAAAACAGAATAAGTGCCATGGCTCATACCTATAATATTAATGCTAGCACTTTGGAAGGCTGAGGCAGGAGGATCCTTTGAGGCCAGGAGTTTAAGACCAGGCTTAGCAAACATGAGACCCTATCACTACTAAAAATAGAAAAATTAGCCAGCCATGGTTGGTGCACACCTGAGTCCCAGCTTGAGATAGGAGGATTGCTTAAGCCAAAGAGTTTAAGGTTGTTGTGAGCTAGGCTGATGTCACAGCACTCTACCTAGGGCAACAGTTTAAGACTATGTCTCAAACAAACAAACAAACAAACAAAAAACCCCAAAAAGAATTCACTAAATTCTGATCAGATAGGAACAAAGATGTTTGTCTAAAATAATAACTCATTTTTTGAGAATTCTTGCATCTAAATCATGTCATAAATCAGAAATAAAAGGAACCAGAAAGTGGCAAACACTCCCGCTTCATGCTACTCCTTTGAAGCTCTCGGGAATGCTCCCATGTTACATTCCTTTCTTCCTACTCCCAACAGACAAGGCCATCAAATTAGGAGAACAATTTCTGGTGAGCAGCTGAATTCTAGGGCTACCATCTGGGCTGGGGCTCTTGGCATGGTGCCAGATTCCAATAGCAATCCATCCAATGATCCCCACAGTTAGCTTCCTATTGTGACACACACCCTTTCTAGGTTACCCTATCAAGTCTGAAAGCTTGAAAGTGGGTTTCAGGCTGCACCGTTAACACCACTGCTCTTTACTGTTACCACTATGACTAGGGGTCACCTTCCCACCAACATAGATTTGCTCCTTACTGGAGCACTGTATGGGGAGAGTCTGAGCACTAAAGTGATTTGCATGATGCTGGGCCTTACATCTGCCACAGCAGAGACTCAGAAGGCCAGCAGCAGACAAATTGCCATCCCGTGTGGCCCTTCAAAGGGGGCAGGATAGTCGGGTGCAACTTCCAGAAATTTGGCCGAATCAGTTTATAGTATCCACCCATCATCAAATAGATCTTCTAGAATTACATGCCTTCTAGATATAATCTTTGTGATTATATCTATCTATATCTATTATATAATCTTTGTGATTATCTTTGTGCAAAAATAGAGAATATATACATATATAGAGCAATATATGTTTATTATTCTTTCAAAGAAAAGGCATGCTGGGATAGGAAAGGCTGTGGAACAGCTATTTTCTCCCCAGTTTTACACATAAAAGAATGTTATATGTAAAACACCTGTAGCGTGTGGATTATCTAACATATTTACTATTGGTCCGCTGCCTAGCACATTGCTTATCCCACCATGAGCCCCAGCAAACACTTACAACATATGTGAGCTTGCCATCTGTAGACCTGGACTCTGACCACCAATGAACACATTTGGTAGTTCTGAAAATCCTGCCTTTTTTCTTTGATGTTGCTCATGGGAGACTGAATGAAATCAGATTGAGAACAGGTTTGGACTGTTGTATCCTGTTCTTGATAGAAATTCTCAATGCACCAAAAAAAAAAAAAAAAAAAGAAAAGAAAAGAAAGAAAAGTTAAAAATCTCCTTTTCTTATGAGGACAAGGAGAAAATGTTTAAAGTAGTTAAGAACATAGGTAGGTTTACCTGAAACAAGAAAAACTACTCTCTTCCTGCGAGGAACTTAACCTAGGAACCAAAGCACCTAATTAAAAAGGATAGAGAGAAAGGTAATTCAATTTTCCCCCAAAGAAGCAGGCCTGAGCTCATTTTATCCCTTCTGCTGCATCAGCGAGGAGAAAATTCCTGAAAGAGAGCAAAATATCTGTTTGGAGCACAAGATCCATGCTCCAAAAAGCAAGGAGGAGAAGAAAATTCACATCTTTAATCACAGTGACCCTGCCCACAGGAAATTGTGATCTAATTAGTTTTTTGGAGTCTGACCAAAGTATCAACCCCTCTTCCCCGGAGAAAGGAGATTTCCCTTTTCCTTTTTGGAGTTTACAAAACACAAATTCATTATCTACAAAACTAGCCCTGAGCCTCAGATTGGCATTGGCTGATACAGCCCTTTCTTCCTTCCTGTCTAAGTTCCATACGTGGAGAAACTGCTCAGGCTGCTGGTCAGAGCACAATTTGGATGGAAACTAACACAGAACTAACAGAATTCTCTGTCTCTTGCAGAAAACATCCACTGGTTCTTATCACAGGATGTGGTCCAAGGTCCTAGCCACTGCCACCAGCCACTTCGTCTCTGTTTTTTGTTTCTTTGGGATTGTTTTTATTTGAGACAGGTTCTTGCTCTGTCACCCTGGCTAAAGTGCAGTAGTGTCATCATAGCTCATTACAACCTCAAATTCCTGGGCTCAAGTGATTCTCCTGCCTTAGCCTCCCCAATAGCTGAGACTACAGGTGTCCACCACCATGCCCAGCTAATTTCTCTACTTTTTGTGGAGAGGGGTTTTGCTCTTGTTCAGGCTGGTCTTGAACTCCTAACCTCAAGGAATCCTCCTATCTCAGCTTCCGAAAGTGCTAGGATTAAGGCCTGAGCCACCATGCCCAGCCACCTTGTCTCCTGAGTTCTGCCGGATTTGTGGCATGAGGATGTATCCTCATTTCTGAAGCATTCAGTTCCTGCCTGAGTGACATTTCTCTAAGGCACATGATAGAAATAAATGATTTTTATACTAGAAATGGCTATTGTACCATAATGTAACTGAAATGATGCA
>CAUYPK010056141.1:0-50064 GCA_963574355.1 Loris lydekkerianus | reverse complement strand
TTTGAGGTTGCTATGAGCTGTGACGTCAGGGCACTCTACCCAAGGCAACAGCCCAAGGCTCCAGTGTGCCAAAACCGTCTCACTCTGCTCCTAAGGATTAGGGCTGTGAGACAGTTCAGTCCCCGCCTTTAAGCTGCTCAGTCACTAGGTTACTTTCTCCCGCCGGTTCCTTGCTCTGGGACTCTGAGGGCAGAGCTTGCCGGAGCAGTTTTTCCACACAATGGCTTTCACTGAGCCCAGCTCAGTGGCTCATTTGGGGCCCCAGACAATGCCCAAAGTTCTCCACACTTTTGCTCAAGCTCTCCCCCAGGCAGCTCAACTGAGCGCCAAGTCCATGAACACCAAAAAAGTTCACAGGTAGGACCTTTCCAGTTTGCAGTCTCACTGCTGCTTGTACTCACAGTTGCCGGCGTGATTAGGTCGATCGAACACATGCAGCCACTTGCCAGTTTTTCACTGTTTTTGTACTCCTCCTGGGGTCCAGAAGTCCCTTGCTGGCTCCCTGTATCCTCAGAGGGATGATCGTAGGCAGATCCCACCGGCCAGAGATGTCTGGAGTCTTGTCTCTCCAGACTCTCCTTGCCCAGTTGCAGGGAAGCTGTTACTCAGCCGCCATCTTTAATCCACATCTCTTGGATCTGTTTAAAAGATATTTTTGATAAAAAGCTAAACTGATGATTCTAATACAAATATAAAATAAAAAATGTTAAGGATTTTATTTAGTGCATTAGCTAGTGGAGAACCCGTCAGACATACAACCAGTTCAGAAGAGCTCAAAGCTGACATGAATTTGCTTAACAAATGCAAAACTGCCTCTCAGAAAGAGAAGAATATCAGTTTTCACTTTACCCTGACAAAATTCAACTGTCTGTGGACAAGACTCGTTTGCAATTGCTGTCAGTTACCTACATTAACAGAGCTGTCCAGTTACAGGACGCACTGACAGCACACCTGGGAATCTAATTTGCCCATGTGAAGCTTTTAATGTTTTCCTGCCCTTTCAGAATAACATTTGTTAAAATTCATATCTTTCTGCCTGAGACCTGTACTTAAGATTATGTGTGTTAAAAGGGAAAAGGAAGACTACGAAATGAACAGCTTGGTTATTTTTCATGGTTCTATTCTGATGTTTACGTTCTGGGCAGTAAATGACCAACCCCAAATGACTGTACAAAGAAAAAACAACCTTCGCAGACTTCAAGACGGTGAATGACATAATTAGCGGTTAATAGTTTTAAATCTGCTTTCCCCCCCCCATTTTATCTTTAGGATTGGAGCACAGAGCAAATTATCTATTAAAAATGCTCAATTTCTTTTTAAATGATGGTTTATTTCTTTACTGCTTTGGGCGTGTTTTTCAGAGAAAAGTTTAATTCACCCACCGAATTAAATTAACATTCCTATCTTAACCTATCCATTCAACTAAAAGAATTTCATTTCTTTCCTAGATGTAAAGACTATCTACATATATTTGCTTGGATTTTTAGAGTTGGTACCCTACTCTCCACCCTACATACAGACACATCATTCCCCTAATGGAAGAAACTTAAAAATTTGATCAAATTGCAACCAGGGAGGGTGAGCTGTGGGATGGGAAGTAGGATTATCAAGGAGGGCTGAGTAGGGAGTCAGGCACCATTGCTTGTGTACGACTGATCACTTTGGAAACAGTCAAGAGCTTTCAGCATTCATGAGCTCTCGCATCTGCTTTTCTTGTGCCTTCATTGTCATTTCTTTGCTATTTTTCATGTCACTGCAAGGTATTTATATCATTGGGTGTGCTAATGTTTGTGTCCATGATGAAAATTAATAGAATCTTATTTAGAAAATATATGAGAAATTGGAAAAGGGGTGAGGAGGAGAAGCAAGTTAGAGGAGAGATTTCATCTTCATTTTTAAAGAGACGCCCACTAGCCACTCATTCCCCTACCAAACCAAACTACATGGATGTGTTACCACACATAGTAGGGGAAAGCAACCTCAGGACTCCTCTTGATAATGGAAATAAAACAGAAATGTGAAAAAAGTAAAAAGGACGCATTTGAGGTGGTATTAATTATGTCCTTCATTTTATTTACTTGCTGCACAGGGACAGTGCCCATGTGTTTCAGAGGTGGGGAGAGGTAGTATGCTTTGGGAAGGACAGTCCAGTTTTTCCAAGTCCTGTCCTTTGCTTTGAAGGAGGATTTCAGAAAACCGTTGTTTATTCAATGAGATATTATTGTTCACACTTCCCCAAGTGTAGACTGTGGAAAACCAAAGTAGGCAGTGTTAATTCTAAAGACAGAGACCCTCCAGGGGGCCAGCGCTGCTTCTGGTTTAAATGTTATAAAGTCTCATTAATTTGGGCTCCATGTAGTCTTAATTCCATGGAGACTTGTCTGAGGTTTGTTCTGCCAACTCTTTTTTTGTAGATGGTGAAAATTAATACTATAAATAAGACTTTGGTAATGTCTGCAGTAGAAGTGCCCTACACACATAAAATTAGCTATATTCCATGCATCTTAGAAATATAATGTAGATTATTTGTTAAATCAAATACACATTTAGTAATTAGACTGTCAAGTTCTGACAGGAAAAGGTAAGAATTATGCATTCTGTTGTGGGTCATTGGGATTACAAATAGGGCTTATTTTGAAGACCTCTCTTAACCATCATTTAAATGAATGAAACAATGAACAAAGGAATATTGTAGCACGATTTCAATGACTCCATTTATCTCAATTAAATAAAATTTCTTTTATGCCAGAAATATGTCTGTAATGCGGGTTACTAAAGAGATACATTTGAATCCTGGTATCATTTTGTTATTCAACAAACTTTTATGGAGAGAGCGTGATTATAAGTGAAATCAATTTATTAGCTCGTTTCACTGAACTGTGTTTGAACAACCAGATAAATTATTTTGACCAGGTTTGAAGGTGCTTATGATTCAAGGTGATTCAGAAGACTTTGAGAATTAAGCCAAAGAAATCATATATTATTGAATACGTGAAAGCTGTGCAGAGAAAACTCTGTAATGATAATGGCATTTATTGAAGTACAAAAAGAGACTTTTTCAATTCTAATGAGACATATATTAAACAGATCATTTAAAATGTGCAAATACCCCTGTAGATATACCCTCTGGTTGGTTTTAAGAGTTATGTGTGTATGGGTATGTTTTCACAGACCCTGCACTTTCACCTAATATTTTATTAGGTTGATTTGAACTAGGTATGCTCTTTCTTTAGAAAGCAAGAATTCAGCCAGGCACTGTGGCTCACACCTATAATCCTAGCACTCTGGGAGGCCCAGGTGGATGGAATGCTTGAACTCGGGAGTTCGAGACCAGCCTGAGCAAGAGTGAGACCCCATTTCTGCTAAAAATAATAATAAAAAAAAAACTAGCTGAGCATAGTGGCCAGTGCCTGTAGTTCCAGCTTCTCAGAAGGCTGAAGATTGGTCAGACCCAAGAGTTTAAGGTTGCTGTAAATAATGATGACACCACGGCACTCTACCCAAGGGGACTGAGTGAGACTCTGTTGGAAAGAAGGAAAGAAGGAAGGAAGAAGGAAGGAAGGAAGGAAATAATTCACTAGTGTAGACTAAGTAACTTACGCAAGGTCACAGAATTAATAGGTGGTAGAACCAGGCTTCAAACCCTGGATAAAGAGCTTGACACTTAACCACTGAAATTATTAGAAACTGATATTTTATTCTTTTAAATTTTAGAAAATTAAAGTTTATGTTTCTTGTGTACCTGGATTTTGTGGCCCGAAAATTTCTACAGAGTTCACAGAGCTTCAAAATTCATTTAGCCTTTATGTTTAAATAAATCAAAGACTTGAAACATAGTTAAGATCATCAAGTTCCTTGTTTGAAAATCTATTGGTGACAGCCAACATTTAAAATATAATCCAGCCCCCCTGACCCTGCCCTGTACTGGTTCCTGCTGGTCCCATGACCCTGTAGGACTGTTGATTTTGTCCAGAACTTAGGACTGTTTTGCTATTATGCTAATTGATCCCCCTGTCTGGAATGTTCTCTCTTATTTAGGTCTCAAATATCACCTCAGTCCTTTCTAGGCATAATCATTGTACCATTATCACACGAACCAGTTTTAATTATTTGCAAACTCTTGGGAGCTAATATTTTTTAAATTCACTTTCTGCCTACTTCTCTACAATGTGCACTCCATGAGAGCACAGCATGTCTGATTTGACTGCTATTACATTTCCAGCACCTGGAATTATTCTAGGATGCCATCATTCTTATTAGATACTGACTGCTGCTCAGAATTCTAAGATGGCCCACAAGATTTCCACCCCTGGTGTAGGTGTGCACACACTGTAATCCTTTTGTCTTGGGGATGGGTGGGACCAGAGAATATGAATCACTCCTTTGATTAGGTTATATGACAAAGGTGATGGAGTAGTTACTCCATTATATTGCATTGTGACACTCTACCCTAACAGACTAGAGATTCTCCTTAAGGCTTGCAGAACTAAAAATGTCCTTGTGTGGAGAGGCCCTGAGAGTTGTCCTGTGTAGACAGCATGAAAATGGATCCTTCAATCCTATAGTTGCAAAAAAAAAAAAAATTTTTTTTTTTTTGAGACAGAGTCTGACTATGTCACCCTCGGTAGAGTGCTGTGGCATCACAGCTCACAACAACCTCGAACTCTTGGGCTTAAGTGATTCTCTGGCCACAGCCACCCAAGTAACTGGGACTACAGGCACCTGCCACAATGCCAGCTATTTTTTTTTGTTGTTGTTGCAGTTGTCATTGTTGTTTTAGTTGACCCAGGCTGGGTATGAGCCCACCAACCTCGGTGTATGTGGCTGGCACTGTAACCATTGTGCTATGGGCGCCAAATCAGTTGCAAAGAATGTAATTCTGCCAATAACTAGTGAATTTGGAAAGGTTCTTGAGTCTCACTCAGATAAGATGCAGTCCCTATAAATACCTTGATTTGGACCTTCTAAGACTCTTGAGCAGAGGACCAACTGATGCATGGGAATTGTGAAATACTAAATGTGTATTGTCCTAGGCAGCTAAATTGGTGGTAAATTTTTATACAGGACTAGAAAATCAATGCATTGACTAAATAAACAACTCCTCATTGCTGCTTCTTTTCTCTCACTGGCTTTCTCATTGCATATTAAGACACCCAGGGGGGAAAAGTGTCTTATCTCTTTCATTACTTCCTTACTCTTTCTTTTTTTCAGTTTTGGTTTTGTTCCCAATTTTCTATTTAAAAAGTATTATACCTACAGAGTAGCTGAAAGTTCATATAGATTCACTACTTATTCATTTTTGTCCCATTTCCTTTATTTTATATATATATATATTTTATATATTTATTTTAATATATATATATATTCTTTTTCTGAATTATTAAACATAGTTTATGGGCCAGGTACAGAGGCTCACACCTGTGATCCTAGCACTCTAGGAAGCCAAGCCTGTAGGATCACCTGAGCTGAGAAGTTTGAGAACAGCCTGAACATGAGCAAGAACTCGTCTCTATTTAAAAAAAATAAAAAAATAAATTACCTGGGTGTCATGGCAGGTACCCAGCTACTTGGGAGGCTAAGGCAGGAGGATTGCCAGAACCCAGGAATTTAAGGTTGCTGTGAGCTAGGCTGATGCTATGGCATTCTAGCTTGGGCAACAGAGTGAGACTTTGTCTCAAAATAATAGTGTACGGCTGGGTGCAGTAGTTCATGACTATAGTTCCAGCAACATAGGAGGTCAAGCCAGGAGGATTGGTTGAGATCAGGTTTTGAGACCAGACTGGGCAACACAGTGAGACCCCATCTCTGCAAAAAATGTTTTTAAATTATCCAAGCATGGTAGCGCACACCTGTAATC
Source organism: Loris lydekkerianus (assembly GCA_963574355.1). Classification (NCBI taxonomy): domain Eukaryota; kingdom Metazoa; phylum Chordata; class Mammalia; order Primates; family Lorisidae; genus Loris; species Loris lydekkerianus. Next base: position 44,207 of record CAUYPK010056141.1, on the reverse strand, counting down.
CTAGCTATGTGGTAGGCTGAGGCTGGAGGATCGCTTGTGTCCAGGAGTTTGAGACTGCAACAAGCTAGGATGACACCACTGTACTTCAGATTGGGCCACAGAGCAAGAGCCTTTACTGGGGGGTCCTAACTTGTAGGTCCTGTCATGGGTTCCACAGAGTCCCATGAATATGACCTCTGAAAGGTTCTTCCTCACTTTTCTCTTTTCCAGGTTTGTATCTTTCTTCTGCACAGTGAGAACACACACCGTGCACATTACTCCTTTGATGCTTTGCCCCACTGAGTACACCTACCTCGGCCACTTCAAACTGTCTTCTCTGCCACCTCCAAGACTTGCAATCCAACAGGGGTCCGTGCCTGGCACCAACTTCTGTGATGGAGCTAACTGCCGAAACTGATATTTTATTTTTTATTTTAAATTTCAGATTAATACGAGAGTACAAATGATTATATTACCATGTTTGCATTTGTTAGGTAAGGTCCCTGTTGTAGTTGTGTCCCAGCAGGTGTGCCTATACCCTTACATTGTGTCCATTAGTTGGGAGCAAGAAACTGGTTTTATTTTATTGTATTTTTTTGAGACAGAGGGCCCAAGTGATCCTCTTGCCTCAGCCTCTCAAGTAGCTACGACTACAGGGGCCTGCCACAACGCCTGGCTATTTATTTATTTATTTATTTTGTTGTTGTTGTTGTTATAGTTGTCATTGTTGTTTAGCAAGCCTGAGCCAGGTTCAAACCCACCAGCCCTGGTGCATGTGGGCAGTGCCCTAATCACTGAGCTACGGGTGCTGAGCCAGAAATTGATATTTAAAAAATAGTTATTAATGTACTTGCCTCTTAGTAATTAAAAAAAACAACCAAATTCTGTGGTCCTTCTACCATTAGGACCAGGTTGTGAGGCTTTTTGTGCTGTGGAAGGGAAGAAATATTTACCTGGAGAAAAGACCCTGAGAGAGTTGGTGAGAAGTAGACTATGACACAGGAGAGCTGTGTCCAGAGGGAAGGGGGAGTAATGGAAAGTGCCGGTGCTGAGGGAGGGGGAATTGATAAGGACGGGAGGGCTGGATGAGAGTTTCCTGGCTCCCCATGTCCTTAGAGCTGAGCACGGGCTGGGTGTGGTTAAACACCCAAACAGGTATGGGGCTGTCAGAGAGGGTCCAGGTTAGAGAAACTGCAAGCAGCGGAGGGAAGCCCTGGGTTTGCTATGACACCTTACTGAACATGGGGCCATTGCATGGGCTCAGTGACATTGGAAAGAGGAGTCTCCATGGACGGGCCTAAAACAGTGCCCCTATTCTCCACAGCCTGTGCCATGGGGTCCAGGAGAATCCTAAGTAATTGCAGGCTGTATGATGGGGCGAAGGAACATGGAAGCTGAGAGGACCGATGAACTAGAAGGAGATTGGAGCCATGGAAAGGAGGCCACAGAGTGCAGACAGGTGGAGGGGGACGTGACTCTAGGTCTGTAGTCTTGGTGGTGAGCATCAGCCTGGTAGCCACGACAATGGCCAAATAGGGGGAGGCCAGCAAGGACTAGAGGCCTTCCCCACCTTTTCATGAACTTCTCTAAAATTCAGAGGAAGGGAGAAGTGGTTGGAGAGATTCCTTCAGGGAGAGAAATCGCCATGATGAAGAATCTAAATTTGAAATACATTAAATCTTTACTTTAAGAGAGCATTTAAAATAAAAATAGATGCTGTTACTTTTCTATGGCAGAATAAAGTGTTTTCCTCAACACCATTTCAACTCTACCTCAATGGCCATTGGCAGCACTGGAGTCAGAGCGAGAGAACAATTGTAGAAAATACAGTTGCATTAAGCGCACATTGGAATAGTAAATTATGATTTGCTATGTCATATGGGTATATGACACAAATATTGGAAATCACTTCTGGCAAGTTGAGCAGTAACCTGCTTTCCCTAAAGCCAAATGAGCTAATATCAAAATATCGTGTTGTACACCTTAAAAAATGTACAATTAAAAAAAACAACAAAAAGCCCTGACCTTTATGATTCCAAGGCCCAAGAGCCTCCCTTGAGCCTTGAGCAGATGTCAGTCAAAAATTTCTTGCATGTTTTCTTCTTAACTGGAAATTCCCAAGGAGTAGGGGACTCCTGGTAACACTCCTTATCTTTTGTTCTTAGCGACAGATGGGCATATGGGATATTTGCACCTTGCATGGGCAGGTCTCTAAATAGGAAAGTCATTCAAGCCACTAAGGTCACTTTGTGACCTTGAGGATACTAAACTTCCCTGAGCTCAAGGCTCTCCTTGTATAAAATATGCATATTAATAATATATATGTACATACATGTATATGTGTGCATGTCCATAACATACATGTATATTAACAATAGTAAAGTAGTAAGTACCACATCTAGCTTTTGTAAGGGTTAATGAATGACAGGGTAAAACACTGTGGCATATAAGACATTTTTCTCATGGTTAATACTGTTGTCATTGTTCTCACTGTTGTTAATTGGTATATTTAGAGCTTGGAGTTGGGGATTGTAGAGGAATGAACACCATGCTTGCAAGGACAGTTAACTGACTTTTATCACCTTAAAAGGAAACGCTGAGAATAGGACAGTCTCCTGGGAAGCCTAGAGATGTTTTGTGAATTAGGGGCAGTCTCCCAAGTAACTCAGTGTTCTGGAATGAGATACAATTGGTCACTCGTTAGTAAGCATGTGTTAAACATTGATGCTTGGTACTTCTTCATGGGGGTTGTGGGGAAAGAACATGTGAGGAAAGAGCACATGGAAATCCATACGCATTTCCTTAACTCCCCACACCTGTTGTGTATAACCTTAATAAATAGCCATTGTGGAGGGGGCTTAGGGGTACCTTGTGTCATTACCTTAACTCCCCACACCTGTTGTGTATAACCTTAATAAATAGCCATTGTGGAGGGGGCTCAGGGGTACCCTGCACTTAAGGTTAGCTAGCCTCCTGCAAGCTTGTACTTCTAATCCGTGTCACGCCTGGTTCCTTTGGCAGTGACCCAGACCAGGGCCATAGGGGTCGTGACAGGGCCACTGATATAGATAAATAATCTAAGCACATGCAAAGCTATGAGTCTAGTTTTATGAACGATCACCTCTCAATCTCTTAAAAATTCGAAATGTGTTACTCAACATTTTATTGCAAATGGCCTTGTTTTCTAATTATTTTATTTAGTTTTGTTGATTCTTGCCATGGCAGCAACTGTGTCTTATGGCATATAAATCTAGTAGTAGAGGTTCTAATAGGACATATATAGTACATTCAAAAGCTATAAAATGTGAACTAGAGATTAGAAATACTCATTGTCATCCAATTTACAAAATGGAAATGTTCTTGAAAACATTACTGAGCAAATAGTATAGGAAAAGATGGGTGCATATAAATTAGAAATTAAGAAATCAAATAATCCACTCAAACTCTTAAAAACTCCAAATCTTTTCCTTGTATTTGCTTATTGTTGGTTTCATTGTTTAAGTTTCTGTCTTTCTTCTTCTTCTTCTTTTTTTTTTTTTTGCAGTTTTTGGCCGGGGTTGGGTTTGAACCCGCCACCTCCGGCATATAGGGCGGGCGCCCTACTCCTTTGAGCCACAGGCGCCTCCCTGTTTAAGTTTCTTTTATTGTCTTCTCTCCTTTACTGTTACAAAAACAATAAATGTTTTGCTCACTGAAAATAAAAAAATAAAAGGAATAACATAAAGAATTATCCACTCTCCTATCCATTTTAATCTCCTGGTAGATGGCCTTTCAGATAATATTTAAATGTATTTTTAAAAAAATCACAGCATACCTACTCTTTTTAAACTGATCAGAATTTATTTATTTATTGCAATTTGGTCAGGGCTGGGTTTGAACCCGCCACCTCTGGCATATGGGGCCTGTGCCCCAATCCTTTGAGCCACAGGCGCCAGAATTTAAATAACCAGTTCCATCCTGTAGACGTTTAATTGTTTCCAAATAGTGCCTTTTGTTGGATAATAGGTTATTTCCAACTAATTGCTATTATAGTACTTTTTGCTGCTGAAACAGATTACTACAAATTTAGTGACCCCAAAACAGACCTCTTACAGTTCTGGGGCTCAGACGCCTAGAACCTGCTTCACTGGGACAAAGTCAGAGAGGCAACAGGACTAGTTCCTTCTGGAGGCTTTGAGGGGTGAATCCAGTTACTTGTCTTTTCCAGTTTGGAGGGAATGCTGGCGTCCCAACCTCTGCTTTCATCACCTTGTCATTTCTTCTATTTCTTCTCCCTCTCTTTCCTTCTTTTTTTTTTATTATCATTATTTATATAATCAATAGTATGTATTAAACATTTATTTATTTTTTTTTTTATTAAATCATAGCTATGTACAATGGTATGATCATGGGGCATCATACATTAGTTTCACAGACCGGTTGACACGTTTATATCACACTGGTTAACATATTCTGTTTTTCTTCCGATTGGAGAAATCTCTTTCCTTCTTATAAGGATACTTGTGATTGTATCATTGGACCCGCCTGGATAACCCATGATAATCTCCTCATCATAAAGTCTTCAAGTTAATCATATTTGCAAATTCCCATTTGCCATTTAATGTAACACATTCCCAGGTTCCAGAGATTAAGACGTGGATATCTGGAGGGACCATTATTCAGCCTGCCACAACCATTATAAACAGGTATGAGCAACAACTGTTAGGTGGAAAATACTAGGAAAATAAAAAGAAGGGGAAGTTTTCCAATTCCTGAAAAATTTATAAAGAGTAATGGAAATGATTAAAGACATAGCAGTAGCTGTAAACCTGCCCAGATTTCTAATACTGCTGGACATGGGGACCAGTGGTGCTCACAGTCGGAAATCTATTTTTTTTTTTTTTTAAGACAGAGTCTCAAGCTGTCACCCTGGGTAGAGTGATGCAGTATCACAGCTCACAGCAACCTCCAACTCCTGGGCTTAAGTGATTCTCTTGCCTCAGCCTCCCAAGTAGCTGGGACTACAGGTGCCTGCCACAATGTCCATCTAATTTTTAGTTGTAGTTGTCATTGTTCGGCAGGCCCAGGCTGGATTCAAACCTGCCAGCTCTGGTGTATGTGGCTGGTGCTTTAGCCGCTGGAGCTACAGGCGCCGAGCCACCAGTCAGAAATCTTGACCGATCTGTCTTCCATCAGATAATCTGGATTCCATCAGGAAAGTACAAAGAGAGGTGAGTTAGGTGGATTGTGGGGTTCTGCATCTCAGGATGTGAGTCTCAGCAGAAGTGGAGAGCGAGCTGAGATCTGAAGGGAACAATGAATCAGGGCTGGGGCACAGGGAGAAAGCCCCTGACACAGGAAGTGTGCTGAGTGTGTGAGTGGGAGGTCTGTGGATAAAAAGAGCATTGTGTGTTTGAGGAGCTAATGGTGGGTTTGCATGGCTCCTAGGGTATTTTGAGGTGGCAGTGGGAGGAGCGCTGAAAAAGAGAGGGAGCTAGTTCCTTAATAGGGGCTGGATCTAGATGGACCTTATAAGACCTGAGGTGGATGGATGCAGAGCTCTTGAAAATGACCTGGGTCTTCCAATGCATGAACTTAGTCTTATTAACATGGCAGCACTCTCCAAACTGATCTATAGATTCAACACAATCCATGTCAAAATCCCAGCTGGCTTTCCTCAGCCAGAAACTGATGAGCTGGTTCTAAATTTCACACAGGCTGGGGAAAGGGCTCAGAGTCATTTAAATAATTTGGGAAAAGAAGAATAAAATTGGAAGACTTTTAATTTCCTGATGTTGAAACTTACAAACAAACCAAAATAATGAAGGCAGCACAACACTGGGATAAGGATAGACCTGGGGAGGGGGGTGGAAGTGAGATAATTCCTTACATCTCGGTCCATTGATTGTTGTCAAGGGCACCACAATAATTCAATTGGGGAAAAGATAGCTTTTCCAACAAATGGTGCTGGGACAGTTGATTATTTATGAGAAAAAGAAAAGAACTTAGATGTTACCTAATATAGTACGCAAAAATAAACTCAGAATAAATCATAAACCTAAATGTAACAGCTAAAATTTGAAAATATCTAGCTTTTTTGAGTCATGAGCCATTAGGGAGGTGCAAATCAAAATCCCAATGAGATATCACTTTATAAACACTAGAATGGCTCTAATTAAAAAGATAGTAACAGGTGGCAGCAAGGATGTAGAGAAATTGGAACTCTCATACGCTGCTACTAGGAGTGTATAAAGGTGCAGCCACTTCAGGACATAGGCAGTTTCTCAAAATGTTAAACGTAGAGTGAGTTACCACGTGACCCAGCAATTCTACTCCTGTTTGTCTACCCAAGAGAAATGAGAATGTCCTTCTGCACAGAGATTTATTCAAGAATAGCCAAAGAGTGGAGAAAACCCAAATGGCCATCACTTGATGAATGGATAAATAAGATACGGTATATCCAGGAAGTGAAATATCATTTGGCAATAAAAAGGAAGAGAGCATTGGCACATCCTTCAACATGAACAAACTTTGGAGACATTGCAGCCAGTAAAGATGACCACATTTGTGTAATTCTGTTTACATAAATGTCCAGAATAAGAAATCTTTAGCAACAGAAAAACAGATGAGTATTTATCTAGGGTTAGGGGTAAGGGGCAGAAAAGGGACCACTAATGGGTGTGGTTTCTTTTTGGGGTGATGACAACATTCTAACATTAGTCCATGGTGATGGTTACAACTCTTTAACTATAAAACCCATTAAATTGTACATTTTAAGTGGGTAAATTTTATAATGTACAGATTATCTTTTTTTGGGGGGGGACAGAGTCTCAAGCTGTCACCCTGGGTACAGTGCCATGGTGTCATAGCTCACAGCAGTCTCTAACTTGGGGTCAAGTGATCCTCTTGCTTCATTTTTTCTATTTTTAATAGAGACAGGGTCTCGCTTTTGCTCAGGCTGGTCTTGAACTCATGAACTCAAGCAATCCACCCGCTTTGGCCTCCCAGAGTGCTAGGATTACAGGCGTGAGCCGCTGTACCCAACCCAGATTTATATCTGAATAGAGATATTATAAAAATGAAGTACTAACATACACTACAACATGGATAAGCCTCAAAATATTATGTTATGTGTAAAAAAAAGACACAAAAACCACATACTGTATGGTTCCGTTTAGGTGGCAATGGTGCCTATAGCTCAGCAGCTAGGGTGCCAGCCACAAAAATCAGCGGTGGCAGGTTTGAATCCCGCCCCGCCCTGCCAAACAAAAATGCCAACTAAAACCAAAAAAAAAAAAAAAAAAAAGCCCTGGACATTATTGTGGGCGCCTATAGTCCCAGCTATTCAGGAGGCTGAGGCAAGAGAATCGCTTGGGCCCAAGAGTTTGAGGTTGCTGTGAGCTGTGATGCCACAGAACTCTACCGAGGGCAGAAAAGTAAGACTCTGTCTCCAAAAAGGGGCATGTCCAGAATGGGTAAATCTAAGCAGACAGAAAATAGACTAAGTGACTGCCTAGGGCTTGGAGTGAGGAAGCCTTTTTGAGATGGTTGAAATGTCCTAAAATTAGATGGTGGTAATGGTTGCACAACTCTGTAAATATGCTATAATACAACAATATTGAGTTGTACCCTTCAAATGGGTCTGTATTGTGGTATGTAAATTGTATCTCCATAAAGCTATAAAAAATATAAGAAGTAGTCTGAGGACATGGTCAACTTTGGAATGGATTAAAAGGGGGGCAATCTTGGAGGTAGGCAGGCATATTAAAACTCAGGTGAGAGTTAAAACTGGTTCGTTTTCTTTATTTCAAATCTTATTAAAAATAATGATGCTATTCTTTATAAGGCAGTGGTTGTGATAGGTTGCCAGCTTTAGTCAATTGCTTACCATCTTTACAATTTATATTATGGCCACAGCACATCGCAGCCACAGAATGCGTGTTGCATCCAAGGAGAAGGAGGATGCTTTAGGTCCTTATGATAAGAGTTTCTGCTTACTGAGTCGGCTGATTTTGAGGCAGAGGATTAATGAGACTATCAAATCACTTTCCTGAAAACAGATGAAGCAGAAGAGGCAGTAACCGGTGGCTTTCTCCATTCAGCAAGGCACCCGTTTGAAAAATTTTTGTCTTTCTCCTCTGCTGTAATCGAGGGCTTTCGCTATTTAGACACATAGGGGGCTCTTCTGTAACATGTCATTAGTACTGACTTGTTAAAAAATCCCAAAGCTGACTTCTTAAACACCTCAAGACCCTTTCATCAATAACTTGAGTTTCATAATAACAACAGTCTTATGAATGCTGATTTATTTTTAGTTTTCCTGTCTTCTTATTATAAAGATACAGGCAAGCCCATGATGTCCTAATGACCTCAAATTCAAACTACAGGTAGTAATCTTTTAACTATTGGAGACATACATTAAAGAAAACTACAGCTGACTCTTGAACAACAGGGGGGTTGGGGCACTGACTCTGCCTACAGTTGAAAATCCATGTATAGCTTTAACTCCTCTTGCTGAGTGGCTGAGGAAGAGGAGGAAGAGCAAGGGGGGAGGTCTTGCTGTAGCCAGGGTGGCAGAGATACAGGCAAACCTGTGTAAAGTCAACTCATGCTGTTCAAACTCCATGTTGTTCACGGGTCAACTGTAATATATGTTATGAAAGTAAAAACAACGATTTAAATACATATAACTAGGTGTCATATTCATTTCTTGCCTGTTTAGGATACCTTCATGTAGGAAATAAGAAAACAAAGTTGATTGGTATATTTATTTATCTGCTGGTATGGTATGGCTATTACCTAGGATTCCATATTATTATCAAGGTAAAGGAATGACATAGGGAGATTTAAAAGCTGGATAGCATCTGACAAGTTGCATCTGATGAATGACTGGGATCCAGCGTTGAGTTCACTGTGGTGGCTACAAGGCTCAGGCTTCTCAGAAGTACCCAGCAGTGTTCCTCCACAGTAGACCCAGGGTTTGAGCTTTTACATAAAGAAATGGAAAATGGAAACCATATAACAGCGTTTAAATATGCTCAGCCTTTGTTAATAAGATGGTTCTCAGAACCTGCAGGAGCTCAGGTGTTTTCCTTTGCTTAAAGGCAAAGACAAGTCTGGACAGGATATGTTATTGTTCTAGGAGGGAGCCTGACTTTTGCTGGGGCCCTTAGAGAACTGCAAGGATCACCGCTAGGGGAGCCCACAGTCTCAGATCTAGGAATCCTGCTGTGGGCACTTGGGATTCAATACCCATGGCACATGCACCAACATTCATCTGGTGTCTTTTGCCTTGATGAGGGTTTTCGAAGTCAGAGTCCTGTGGAAATGGCAATTAGGTTAAAGTGTTATTGAAGAAATGGTCTCACCTTGATGCTTAGCAAAACAACTTGATACTGCTTGCTCTGGGAGTGTATTATTAGCTATCATTGAACTTGAGCCTTGAAAAGGCTCACCCAGAACCAGAACATTGCTGATTCGTTAGGACTCCTAGACTCAGAAAAAAGGCTGTTTAGTCTAAAGCCCCCTGTTTGTTGCTGAGGGGTCTGAGGTCCAAAGAGATGAAGAGAGAGCCAGATTTGGAGAATCTGGACCTTTGGACTTGGCCTGTGTCTTTTCCCTACTAGAAGGCCCCCTGAAGGCTCTGGGCTTAGGTGTCTGCATCTTAGTGTATGCTAGCTGTGTGAGCTCACACTTCTTCCCGGAAAGGAAAGGAAATCAAACCAGTCACGTAGTGTGTTATGAGGGCAAAACGAGGTGATATGAATCCACCATCGTGCACGGAATAAAAGCCCTCTGCTTCAGAGCATGGCTGTTGTTTTTCGTTATATCTGCCTCATCTCTGATGAATTCTGCTACATGTGGAGGCTATAACTGCTGTGGCTCTGGTAAAATAGGCTATCATCCTGGGAATTACAAAAACACTGCATACCAGATGCTTATGCACAAATCAGAAGTCTCGTTAATGTTGAAACTAGTTCCTGACCTAGAGGAAGAATAAGACATGGAAAAGCAATTTGTAAAATGTAAGATATCATAAATTTTCTGGCTTTTAAAAATTATTAATATAAAGTAAAATAATCTATTTTAATGATTTTTGATGGTATCTTGCACAGCTTTTTACCAACAGGCAAAGATGTATCAGCTTTGGTGACAAACATCCTTTAGTGCAGGGGTAGCCCTTGGCAACCAGGGGGATAATTGCTCAGAAACAGCTGCCTTCTGGTGAAAGAGGGAGATTGCAAACTAAGGAGGAATCGTTCCCAGTAGGTCTGCGAAAGGCCAGCAAGTGAACCCAAAAGCTCCAGAGGAGGATTCTTGGGCCGCCAGTGAGGTGTGGGCTGTCTTGCAGAGTGTCATTCTGTTTGGACAAAGCTAAACTCTGAAGCACATCTGGGGAGAAAGTCCTCTGGGAATCAGTCTTTTCTTGGACTTGTCAGCATCATTTTGAAAGCATCGGGGTGGAACCTGTGAACCATTCTTTAGAAAACAGAGACTCAGGGGGCAGATGGAGATGTCACGGAGTCAGGGCCCAGGGGTATGTCACCTGCTAGTTCACTTGTGAAGGAGGAGTTGGCTATGGGAAGACTGAGGCATAGGCTGGCGACTTCACAAGTGAGGTAGTCATGGAGCCTCCCTTTGGTCATACTCCAGGATCAGAAGGAAATTACACTTAGCCAATAAGTGGGAAATCCTTCAGGGGGGATAAGGTGGAGGAAATGACCTTCATGTGGAAGGGGAGGGTGGGACCCGGATGACTGGTGATGCTGTCACGTGGTAAATATGTGGGAGGTGTAATTGGGTTGTAGAGCACATAAGAAAATGTAGCAAAGAATAGACATGAAAATTAAAATCACACATAATCTAATACCAAAAATACTGCATGGTGTCAATTTAAACTGAAAATGAATATGAAAACATGAAAATGATTGCTTTGTTCAGGTAGTGGGAAAGGTGATTATTTTTCTTCTTTTTTCTTTCTTTTGACTTCTGATTTGCAGTGTTCCAGTTAATGGAAATATGTAGGTGAGAGAGAGAGATAATAGTATCGGTGAATTTTAGAAATTTAGAAAGCCATCTTATTTGCTGCTTTGTTCCCTTCACTTTAAGCATATTGTGCACTTTCCGTTGTGAGAAAGTAATTTTATAAATCATGATTTAAGTGGCTTCTTTATATTCCAAGTGAATAAATCATAATTGACTGAAAAATTCCCTAGTGTGTCTATTTAGTTTGTTCCATGTTTTGATAATTCAAGTAAAACTGTACTCCGTATCTTCGTATGTGTATTATGTTTCTGTAGATCTCTATTGCTTCTTGGAGATAAATACTTTGAAGTCAAAGCACGTGACAGCACAGCATACAGATTTTTCATGCTCCTGATCTATATTGCTGGATTGTGTTCTACAAAAATGAATTTGTACTCTACAGGGGATGTTTATGAAGGGGCAAGAGAAAGATTGGGGACTGGGAATCCATGATGAGTTGTCCTGGAGAAATAGACTGGGGGACAACTCTGAGAGGGGTTGAGCAGGAAATGGGGGAGAGGGCATTCTCAGGAGGGAACATGAGTGTGGGGCCAGTGATAAAGGCAGCAGGGAGCTGAGGGCAATGCTGCATCTTAAAGTGCAGACGGAAGAAAATGAAGCCTATGAAAAATGTTCATTCAACTCTCATGGGGCTTTTCCTAAGGTAGCTCATTACCATCCTGGTCACTGATGAGGACATCGTAACACAGAAATTAAGTGACTCTTCCACCAACACACTTAGACAAGTGGCAGTGTGCAGATTAAAAATGATGTCATCTATTCCAGATCCCAGCCATGCTTCTCTACTCAACGCTTTCTGTAGCCTGAAGGACAGAGGTTGGTCTGATGCCACCTTTTCAATACACAAAACAGGGTGCCTTTCTCATCTTCAGGGTGAGAGAAGCTCCCACAAGGATGGCTGAAGAATGAATGAGACTGGCATATGAACAACAGGAACAGGAAATTACTTCTTAAAACTCAAAACCCACTATTATGCCATTAAATATTATTGCTAAACATAAAAGGGATTTTTATGAGTCTCTTTTCAAAAGCATTACTCAGCTCCTAGTCCAGATCCACAAATTGCAAGTGAGCGTGAGGCTCTGTGATTGACAGAGACATGACAATTACACAGCAAGTAGCAGCAAGCTGAGTCTCCGCGGACTAGGCGCGTGCGCACACGCGCGCACACACACACACTCTCACCCTAATGCTCCATCTAGGCGCCTTGTTAAAACTAGTCTAATTTCAACACTCATTTTTTCCCCCAAACTCACCTTATTAAAATGGCCAGCCGAAATAAGTGCTTGGCTGTAGGATTTCTTACACTTTTATGGACTGTATTGGGTACTGAAGGCAAAGAAGAGGAAGAACAGACTTGTCGGTTGTTGGGCAAGTTTGATCTGAATGGGTATGTAGATGCCAACAACCACTCACTTGTTATTGGAGGAATGTTTCCTATTCACTCCAGGACCATCCCCATGAATGAGTCTATTTTGGAACCAGTATCAGCAAAATGCGAAGGGTAAGCCATTCTTCTTGTCTTCTTTTTACATGGATTGCAGGTGCTGGAGAAGTGACGGATGTCGGGGTCAGAGTCTGGGACTGGAGCCATGATGCTAGTCCTGACCCTGACACTATCTTTTTCACCCAGGATAGGTCCTTCCTGTCAACAGGCCTCAGTTTCTCCAAGGTGGGCATTGCTTAGAAATGGGGGAAGCTTGGTCTTAAGTGGGTCCTTTCCCATGTCTGTATCTTAGACAGAAAAAAGGTGGGTTTTATGCGATACAGACCAGTATTCTACAGATGGTGGTTTGTGGGCCAGCAGCATCAGAAGCACCTAAGGACTTGGAAGGAATACAGAGACTTGGGCCTCATTGCACACCTGCTGAATCAGAATCACATTTTCGCAAGATGTCCTGATGATTTATATATACACTATGAAACTATGGTGTAGAATTATGCAATGTTGACTTGGCACAGTGACTCACAGCTATAATTCTAATACTGTGAGTGGCTGAGGTGGGTGGATTGCCTGAGCTTAAGAGTTCAAGACCAACCTGAGCAAAAGCGAGACCCCATCTCTAAAACTAGAGATGTGTTGTGGGGGCAGCTGTAGTCTCAGCTACTTGGGAGGCTGAGACAAGAGTATGGCTTGAGCCCAAGAGTTTGAGGTTGCTGTGAGCTGTGATGTCACAGCACTCTACTGAGGATGACAAAGTGAGACTCTGTCTCAAAAAAAAAAAATAAAAAAAATAAGAATTATGCCTTGTTACAGCTTTGCTATTAATTGTAATAGACTAAATTCTCCTCAAGTGAAAATACACAGCGTGGGAATGGTGATTTGTCTCTCATTTTCATGGAGCGATTCCTTTGGCTGCTAGAAAGCTCCTGCCTCTACTCTCCTACACTCAACTTATCAGGAAACCTGATCTGAATTTTCTACTGATCCATTACAAGAAAGGCAAACATGGGTTAGCTATCTCACACATGTGCACGCCTGCACACACAAACACACATACTCTTCAGATATGAAGAGAACGCCAGCAAGGAAGAGAAAGGAAAACCATTATCCACTATCCTATTACACAACAAAACAGCTCTTTTCACTTTCGTATATGCTTTCTCAGCCCTTTCTTCAAATGCACCCATAAATTTTGCATACTTGTGACCAAAGCGCAGACATCATTTTGTCTTGAACATTTTGTGTTATGTAGTGAGCATCTCCCTGATGCTGCAGAGTAATTATAATTGTAAATTCATGATGTAAAAAATTTAGCAACTTCTTATGCCAGCAAATGGTTACTGATCATAGCTCTCGTCCTTTAATCATATTTTATGCTCCACGTTTGAGATATCATTAAAGGGAGGGGTCATCTGTAATGCTGTTGGCAAAAGGAAAAGGTTGCAATCAGTCAGTAGTTATCTCTTTCCTGGACCTTCTGATTGTTTTCTATTCTTACAGTGAAGCCAAGGGGAGAAGAACAAGAAAGGCTTTTGCTCATAGCTGCATTGGTACAGATTCACTTCATTACTTTTTACAGAAGTTCCCACTTCTTTAATCCTTAATAACAGTAAATGAATGCTTAGAGTTTGTCATAATATGTTGCACTAATGCATGGATTTCATAAACAGAATCACTTAATTTGTCTCCACTATTAACTGGAACCTCTTTTCATTCCCTTCATAATCTTATTTTTTTATTTTTAAATTTCAGATGAATACAAGGGTACAAATGATTAGGTTACACTGTTTGAGTTTGTTAGGTAGAGTCCAAGTTGTAGTTGAGCCCTTCACCCAGGAGGTGGGCCAGATACCCCTGCATTGTCAGGTGAGAGCTTGCCTGCTTCCCTCCCTGCTCCTCTCTCTTCCCTCCATCCTCCCCCTCCCCTCACTTGATTTGATTGTTTTTATCTTGTGTGGGTGTATAGTTGTTGATCTACTGGTTTTATATTAGTATTGAGTACACTGGATACTTGCTTTTCCATTCTTGTGGTATTTTACTAAGGAGAAGATAGAATTTCTGAAGATTATTTTCCTAGCAAGGTTAAATGGAAAAGCCAACATACATATGGATATGCCAAAATTATTTTCCCCTAAAATAATTTTGGCATATCCATTGTGGTTTGAACAATGGTGAGAAGTTCCATGTTGAAGATAATTCACTTACCTTGTGTTTGCATAATCAATGCAATTAGGATTTGGGTGGCTATAGCTTTCCATTATGCATTTAGCATGTATGTACGTAAAAGAAAAGACAATGTGCTTTAAAAAATAAGTTCATAGCAGATGCAAGACAGACTTAACCAACACAAATATGGAAAACAAATAATGGTTACAACAGTTGGAGAATAGGGGAACGGTCACAGTACTGTGTCTTCTTGCGTGTGCCAGGAAGGGTGCAGGGGAGAGGGCTGGGAGTGAGCACCACTGGCAAGTCCTACAGTTCACGTGAGAGGAGCAGAGGTGGCTGCTCGTCCTCCATCCCAAGGATGAGTTATTTTTCACTCGTTCCTACTTGCTATGAGGGGATGGAAATGTGGTGAAGGTGACGATGAGAGGTAGAGAGGAAAATTTGAATTTAGAGGGAGAGGGTTCTTGAATGAACTACTATAGTGGAGGATCAGAGGAGTCTGGGGATGGGCGAAGGAACAGAGGCATTCAGAATGACAGAGAAGAGGGTGGTGAATGCTAAGATTTGAGAAAGAGAAAGAGAAAAAAGCATTGCATGGGAGCAACAACAAAGTTTATCTTCTTCAGAGATGTATAAGGAGTTGGCTCTGCTTTCTCTTGTATTTTGAGACTCCAAAAATGCAAGGGGAAAGGAAATGCAAGACTATCAGTTTGTCCCATTGGATGGGGACCAGGAACGGGTGTGGCTTCAGTATCCACCCAGAAGGGGGTACCTGGGAGCAGAAAACAGAGAAAGAGTCAGCAGGGAGGCCAGAGAGCCAGCAGAGAGCCCGTGCGCCAGAGCCCGCCTCGCCCAGGTGCTCATGTTCAGCCTCTTCATGAGAGTACTTGGAAATAAGCAATAGCATGTTTCTATTTATCTAAACCAATTTGTTATTTGGTTTTCTTTGGGTTCGGATCATTAAGAAAAAAAATAAGTTGGATCTGCCTCTGCTTTTCTGGGGGTGAAACCCTTGGAAAGAGAATGAATGTTTCTTCAGTGCTAAAATACAGACATCTTACTCTTAAAAAAAACGATTGGTTGAAGATGTTATGCTCACATTTCGGGTGGGGGAAACTAAGGCTCAGAGAAGTTAAATGGCTTGTACAAGGTCACACAGAAGGTAGAAGACAGAGCTGGGGTTTTATTTTAGGCCCTGTGAATCAGCCAACTTTTTTTTTTTTCCATTTTAAGAATATTTGCCAAGCTAATAAATGGTTGTAGAAGAAAGAACTTTGGGATCAAATATATACGGGTAGCCACCAAATCATTATAGAACCTCTAATATACTACATGCATTGTGAAGGTTCCCCTCAGGAAGGGCTAAGTGTGCAGAATTTCGTTTTTTTTTTAGAGACAGATTCTCATTTTGTTGCCCTTGGTAGAATGCCATGGTGTCACAGCTCACAGCACCCTCCACCTCTTGGACTTAGGCAATTCTCTTGCCTCAGCCTCCGGAGTAGCTGAGACTACAGGCGCCCGCCACAACGCCCAGCTATTTTTTTTGTTGTTGTTGCAGTTTGGCCGGGGCCAGGTTCGAACCTGCCACCCTTGGTGTATGGGGCCGGCACCCTACTCACTGAGTCACAGGCACTGCCAAGTGTGCAGTATTTCCAAAATGTAGTTGACTACAGAATTCTGTATTTGGGGAACCCTGCACAGCCCCACACCACTCAGGTATGGACCGCTGGTTTGGTTGATGCATCTGCATGTGCAATGAGCTGTACCGAGGAGGTTGGCAGGAGAAGGAATAAGCAAGTGACCATGACAGTTGAAGGGAGTGGGGCCAGGCACCATCAGGTGAAGCAGACAGGTGAGCAGATGAGGTGGGGTTAGGCTGGGCCGAATGTCTCTGCAGGGCAGATTCTACAGGGGATAGACTGAGATGAGGGGCTTTTCAGTTCTAAAATTTCCACTAAAAAAACCCTTCTATTTATTTTCTGAGACTTCTGTTTTCATATTTCAAGAGGGTTTGCCCTCGCTTCATGGAGCAGGGTTGCAATAGCTACTTTAAAGTCTATGTTGGATCATTTCAATAGCCAAGTCATCTCTGGGTTGATGACTGTCTGAGGAAAGTCTGTTGATTGCCTTGTCTTTGAGAGTTGTTTCATATAGTTTGGGGAATCAGAAAAGCCAGTTTCTTGTCCTGAATATGGATCAGTTATGCAAGGCATTGTGAGTATTCTGCTGGACTCCCAGCCTGACTTAATTGAAATCCAAATTGCTCATGTTTACTCTATACAAGGCTGAAACTCTTTCCCCGGCATTTTGATCCATACTAAATATACTTATGTGTTTTAGATTAATAACATTCCCTATTTTTAAAGTGTTTGATATATATATATATATATCTTCAAAACTAGAACTGAATGATTCATTTTCACTGATAATGGTTAACAGTTCCCTCCTATCTCTACTCAACTTCAGTGTTCCAGACTTCTTACTACTCCTCCATTCATTGTAACTTTTTCTTTAGGTGGCAGAGTCCTCACAGAAGGCCTGGCCTGTGTGGTATTCAGAAGCTAAGCTGGGCCTAATCTGATGATAATTTCATTTGGGCACAATTAGCTTTTATCTATAACTGATCTAGAAATTCAGCTTACGGTTGGAGAAATCTCATTCTGAAACCCACGACTTTATTTATTTATTTATTTATTTTTAATTTCAGCTTGCTTGTGCATTCTTCTTCATTTAAAGTACTTTTTTGTTTGTTTGTTCATTTTCTTCTTTTTTTTTTTTTAAATGTTTCTCCTCTGGCGATGCTCTTTCCCGTTGCCTCCCCAGTAGCTGGGATTACAGACGCCCACCACAACGTCCAACTGTTTTTGATATTAGTAGAGATGGGGTCTTACTCTGGCTCACTGCTGCTCATACTGGTCTCCAACCTCTGAGCTCAGGAAATCCACCCGCCTCGGCCTCCCACAGTGCTGGGACTACAGGCGTGAGCCATCACGCTCGGCCTGAAACCCACAATTTTAATAAGATACTAATTTTGGTTGGCTCTCAGCTAAAGTATATGGATGAAGAAAACTATCATTTTGAAAATGTTTCTCAGCAGAGGAAGGTAGTAAAATGCAATAAGGAAAGGAATACTTTAATTCCTGTTTTCATTGATCTAAATAAAGGTAGGCTTTAGTCTGAGAGAAAAAGGTATACATTATACAATAATATTGTGACTATAATAATGGAAAACAATGAATAAAAGAAAAATATCCCAAATCCCACCCTTCCAGTAATTATCCTGTGCTTATTTTAAAAATCTCCCTGTTAATCATTTTATACTTTGTGTTAGGGTGGCACAGTGATGATTTGAGGTAGTTGCTGAAATAATTGAAGAGAACAAGAACACGTGAAGTTTTAGCAAGAAAGGAATTTGAGACAGAGTCTCAAGATGTTGCTCTGGGTAGAGTGCTGTAACATCACCGCTCACAGCAACCTCAAACTTTTGGTCTCAAGCGATTCTCTTGCCTCAGCCTCCCAAGTAGCTGGGACTACAAGCGCCCACCACAAAGCCTGGCTGTTTTTTTTGTTGCAGTTGTCACTGTTTTAGCTAGCCCGGGCTGGGTTTGAACCTCCCAGCCTCGGTGTATGTGGCCAGTGCCTTAACCACTGTGCTATGGGCGTTGCCATATAATTATAGTTTTATAATGATGAAAAAATGTTCCAGCAAGTCAATGTACCATAATTTATTACCACTGAGCATGTAAGTTCTTGCCAACTTTTCAATACTGTAAATAATTCTGTAATGAACAGTTTGGGGCTTTAGCTTTTTCCTTTGGGAGGAACAGTGTATGTTTGGAGACATTTTCAGGGTCGAGTTAGCGGTTTAGCATAGGTGAATATTTTTCTAGTTCTTGAAATGTATTGCTCTATTACTTTAAAAAGATATTGCTATATTTATTTCAAGTATTTATACTGTCACTGTTATACATTTGGAAACCAATTACCTTAGGATGTAAAGGCCTTCTGTTCTGGCACCTCTGTCCTCCAGTTTCATGGTGCCGCGAGTACTCCTATGCTCTCTCCTCTAAACATGCTGAGCTTTCCTCTCCTTGAACGCTCCATGTTTCCTTGGTTGCACATGCTCTGCCCTCTGCCTGCAGAATCCTCGCTCCATTCCTACATCACCCCTCAAGTTTCAGCATCGCTGTCCATTCCTCCAGGAAGGTCCCCTCCTTTGTCTATCTCCTATGTCTATCTGATCACTTTTTCTCTTTCTTTCTTTCTTTCTTTCTTTCTTTCTTTCTTTCTTTCTTTCTTTCTTTCTTTCTTTCTTTCTTTTTTATCATTTTGTGCTGTAGCTCTAGTCTATTTTTTCAGTTTTCTTGCCCAGACATTGCTCTATCTTGCTCACGGCTGTATTCATAGCATCTAGCACCAGAGGAATCAGTAACTACATATTCAGTGAAGAACAAAAACAAACGAAAAACCCTATTAAAGAAACATGGAGGAAAATTCTAATCTCTCAACAAGATTATTTGCTATTAGATATGATATTAAAAAAATGTTTATCGAGTAGAAGACATAGTATTAGAGACTATAGCTATAAAAGATATTCAGAGAGAAGAGTCTCTGGCCACTTTTTTTTGTTGTTAAAAAAATTTTTTTTAAACAGTTTATTTATATTTATTTTTTTGTTGTTGCAGTTTAGCTAGGGCCAGGGCTTGAACCCACCACTCTCGGCATACAGGGCCGGTACCCTAGTCCCTGAGGCACAGATGCCGCCTGCCACTTTTTTTTAATTAGGTTGAAGTTTGGATAAAACTGGGAAGAAAGAGTTTGGGATAAAATAGTTTTTAATGGTGAAGAAATTGAAAAAAAAAATGTGGTGATAGACTGCAAGAAAATAGTTTGCCTTTTTAATTATTAGGAAATGGAGAGGAGGGGGCTTCTTGTTTATAATTATAGGTAAGATTAGTAGGGAAAAAGACATTTTCAATTAAAAATCTCTCAGCATTAATAGCCAAGTCATGTCAGAAAAATGTAATAGGGGTGAGTCATAGTACATATAAATTTTATGTACTGGTATTATATGTATTTTCACATATTTGCATAATAATTACACAGTACAAAGTAAGAGAAGGCCAGGAAGAGAGAGAGGAGATTCATAGGGCACGAGGGACTTCCAATGAAGAGGCGGAAATGTGTCGAGGGGTTGTTGGGTTTGGTGGGGAGGACTGCGAATGTAAGAATATTTTCCTGAAAACAGTTAATCAGCAGTTTGAGAAGACTATAACATGTGAAAAGACATACAGATAGAAGAAGAGTGTTTTCTCAGTCCAAGCCAATCAGCAATGATTATGAGTCATACTTGAACTCTTCAAGTTTATAACATCATTCATGAAAAATTAACATCCAGACAACTGAGGTGACCACTGATGTTCTGGCAAAATGCTGTAATCAACACTGATGAAAAGCTGCTTTCCCCCCTCAAGGACCTACCTGTTAATTTACAAAAGCTATTTCTTCATCAGGTTTTACTTCCGAGGATTCCGCTGGATGAAAACCATGATTCACACAATCGAGGAGATCAATGAGAGGGAGGATATTTTGCCCAATGTCACTTTGGGCTATCAGATCTTCGACACCTGTTCTACCATCTCCAAATAGTTGGAAGCAGCTCTGGTATTCCTTACAGGGCAGGAAGAAAATAAGCCCAATTTTAGAAACAGCACTGGAGCAATCCTGGCAGGAGTTGTTGGAGCAGGCGGATCATCCTTCTCCATTGCTGCTTCAAGGATTCTAGGATTGTATTATTTAGCTCAGGTATCTCAGCACTGGATACTACATTTTTTTTTATTTTTGTTTTCACTTTCAGCTGGCTTTCACTCTTCTTAGTTTGAAGTTTGTTTTTTTGTTTTTTTGTTTTTTTAGTTTTCTACCCTCCCCCCTCTTCCTCCTTTAGCCCTTCTCTTGCCCTTTGCCTCCCAAATAGCTGGGATTACAGGCGCCTACCACAACGCCCGGCTTTTTTTTTTTTTTGGTAGAGACGGAGTTTCACTCTGGCTCACTTCTGTTCATACTGGTCTTGAACCTTCAAGCTCAGGAAATCCACCCGCCTTGGCCTCCCACAGTGCTGGGACTACAGGCGTGAGCCACCACGCTCGGCCTGGGTACTAAATTATTAAAAAACACAAACTGGGTGAGAGGGGGCTGAGGGATAAAAACCCAGCGACTGGGTACAGTGCACACCATTGGTGGGCACGCCAAAAGTCCTGACTTCAGCTTGATACAATACATCCATGGAACAAAAAAAAGTGTGTCCTCTAAATCTATTGACATACAAAATAAAATACTTAAAGTGCCCCCCACTACCACCCAAACTCTGTGGAAATTATAGCAAATAGTAGGATGTCCAAGTGAGGCTGGGTTAAGAGCAAAGACAAATGGGCTGGGTGAGGCTGCTGCCCCTACTTACTGTGTCCAGATGGGCCTTTGCTAGTGTGCACCAATGCTCCTTAGAGGCAACGTGAGAGTCTTCCGTGTCCCTTGGCACCCTGCTTTACGTTTTGGCTTGAGGTTGTGACCCACTGGCTTGCAGGCTGGCATCTTACTAGGCGCACTTCTTTGAAGCGCGGTGTGAAGCACAGTGCAGGCAATTGGTAAACACTTGTTTGTTGATCCATAGACAGTATAAGGAACTCATTTGTTTCCTGCCAATTTTAATGCTTATTATTCATGAGCTTTTTTGTTCATACACTAGCATACTGAAACGAGCCGGGGAATTTTGCAAGATGGCTTGAGTTTTGAAGATGCTAACTTTACAGATTATTTTAAATTGAGAGGCCTTTCAACATAAGAAGAGCTAATGTTAGAAAAAAGGGATTATTTAGTGGAGGGAGGATAATGGGTGGGGCCACACCTATGGTGCATCTTAGATGGGTACAGGTGAAACTTACTAAATGCAGAATACAAATGCCTACATACAGTAACTAAGAAAATGCCTTGAAGGCTATGTTAAACAGTTTGATGAGAATATTTCAGATTGTATATGAAACCTGCACATTGTACCTCTTGATTGCACTAATGTATACAGCTATGATTTAACAATAAAAATAAATAAAGTAAAAAAAAAAAGAAAATATAACTAGAGCTCTATGATTATCTCTAAGGCTGGATTGTTAAAGTACTTACTGTGAATGATGATTAAGCTTATTTGTGTTACTGAAGCAATGGGTGAATTTGAAATAATTGTAAAAATTATTTAAAGCTGCAAAGACAAAATATAGGGGAACGGGAAACTACAGATAACAGAATAAAGAGGAGGGGTTGGCTGACACAGCTGTCACCTTAGGTGTGGGCTTCCTGCAGCTCACACTGTTGCTGCTGTGAGCTCTCTCCTCCACCAAGTATCACCTGTGGTCCCAGCACTGGTTTGAGACATCTAGATAGATTTTCTCATTTAAATCCTGTAGTAAATCTGCAAAGAAGATAAAAGAAATCTATGTGACAGATATTTCACATGTGTTAACTTACTTAACATATTGAGCAACCTTAAAATGTAGCTATAATTATTATGATTTCACTCACGGGGAAACTGAGGTTCAGAAGGTGTAAGAAACTTGTGTAAAATCTTCCACCGACTGATAAATTATGCAGCCAGAGTTAGAAATCAGATGTCTGCTCTTTAAACAAAATTCTTTCCTACAGATGGCTTCCATGATATTGCTGGCTGCATGCTTTCAAAGAAGAATTTTAACTTTGTCCAATGGAATAATAGGACATAGGGTAGAGGAAAGAGAAACCAGGAGTATTTTGGCGCTGATGAAGAAATTGACAGTCGTGGAGCTATGAAATTATAATATAGGAGATGATGCCTTAATATGATGAGAGGGTAATGGGATGGATAAGGGAGAAAGTTCTTAAGTATAGAGTGGTGAGGTAGAGGGTAAGCTTTGGCAGTAATGCACGCAAGACAGGGAGGAATTTGTGGTCACCTGACCTCCATTCTTGGGTTCCTACTAATGGAAAATACATCAAAGATCACTGGCCAAATGAGAAAAAAGCACCTCTTCATTTATCTGGTCAAGGAACTATAAAATGAGGGCTTCTAGTAACTTTGTTGACGAATGTGGCTTTAGACCTGAAGTTGGAATGCTGCTTCCTACCACCTTTCTCAATACGAGTTTTGGGACTTTCATACTCAGAACTCCTGGCAGTGCAAAACAAGGGAAGAAGAGAGGAGAGAAGGGCAGAAGTAGGGGTGGGAGGGGGGAGAAAGAGGGAGGGGGCAGAGAGAGAGGGAAGAAAGACCTGGGCTTGCCAAATGGACTGTGACTGAGTCCATAATCACTCCATCATCTGTACAGATGAGAAGGTAAATTGAGTGAATGCCTGACTCACTCCCTTCGTCCCTGGGGCGCACAGAGTAAAGGGCAGATGGGTTCCTTTTCATTGTAGTGATCCCACCTGTGAAACGTACTGCCTTGAATGTCATTGTGTTAATTATGAGCTCCTCCAAATCCCTTGGGATGGGGTGGGAAAGGGGGGGATAGAGAAGCTCAAAGCATTCCCTCCAAAAGTCCCCACCTGCTGAGTAGGGAACAGGAGTAGAAATCACTTTGTCTATGGAAGGATGTGAGAATAAAGGGAGAAGAATGGTTAAGTTCTCTCCCTGTCCAATAAAAATATCCTGAAATTATGTAATGTGAAATTAGCTCTTTCTTTTTATTAACAGCATGAACATTTTCAATTGTAGGTGGGCTATGCCTCAACCTGTTCAATTCTTAGTGACAAATACCAGTTTCCGAGTTTCCTTCGTGTAATAGCCAGTGACAAGATCCAGTCGGAAGCCATGGTAAAACTTATCCAACACTTCGGATGGGTCTGGATAGATGTCATAGCAGCTGATGATGACTATGGAAAATATGGAGTAAAAACTTTTAAGGAAAAAATAGAGAATGCTAACCTCTGCCTCGCATTCTCGGAAATCATCCCCAAAGTCTATTCCTATGAGAAAATGCAAAAAGCTGTTGATGCTGTGAAGACCTCCACTGCTAGGGTCATTGTGCTTTATGCATCTGACATTGACCTCAGTCCTTTTGTGCTGGAAATGGTTTACCATAACATAACCAACAGGACGTGGATAGCCAGCAAAGTGTGGGTCACCTCCACCCTTATTGCAAAGCCTGAATATTTCCCATATTTTGGTGGAACAATTGGATTTGCAATACCAAGAATGGATATACCAGGATTACAAGAATTTCTTTACGATGTACATCCTAGCAAGGATCCAAGTGACATCCTGACTATCGAGTTCTGGCAAACTGCTTTCAACTGTACTTGGCCCAACAACAGCGTTCCATACAATAGTGACCACAGAGTGAATATGACTGGTAAAGAAGACAGATTATATGCCATGTCTGATAAATTCTGTACTGGAGAAGAGAAGTTGGAAGATCTTAAAAACACCTATCTGGATGTTTCTCAGCTAAGAATTACAAACAACGTCAAACAAGCTGTATATTCGATCGCTTATGCTCTACATGATCTAAGTAGATGTGAAGAAGGTCGTGGGCCCTTTAAGCCAGGAAACTCCTGTGCATATTTACCTGATTTTGATATTTGGCAGGTAAGTTGTTGTTTATTTTACTTCATTATATATTTTAGAATTATAAGAATTCATGCTATTAAGACTATTGATTTGCCTTTATATGTAATGGACATCATTTCATCACATGTCCGTCTAAAATAAAGGCTTACTTGCATGGCCTACATGGGCATATTAAAGTTCCCATTTGTTAACAAAGTAATTATAAAATTTGTTGTGAATGACAGAAAATCTGTAAAATGGTGACTTAAACAAGGTAAGTTTTTTCTTTCTTCTCATAAATGAAGTTTACAGATGAGCATTCTAGGACTGAAAGAATGTGTTAGGGATCATCTCCCTATGGTGTTTCACCATCTGCAATGAGGGGTTCACCTCATAATCCTAGATGGCTACTATGGCTTCAAACGTCACATCCACATTCTAACCACCAGGAAGAAGAAAGAATAAGATGTGTACACCCCTCCATTTAAGGATAATTTCTGGAAATTATGTGCAGTTCTCCTTATATCCCGTTAGCCAAGATTTAGTCATGTGGTTACATCTTGCTGAAAAGGAGACTGGAAGATATAGTCTTCATGCAATATGGGAGGGGCCCCTCAGGGCATGTGTGCAGGGAGGGGAAGATCATGGGGCCATCTTGGAGACTGGCTCCCACATCTCCTGTCTCAGGTCTGATCCCAGCAACTCATATTGGGACATAGTAGCCTGAATGGTCTCCCCAAGATGCACGCCTACAGAATATTTCTTTACTTATGTCCTTTAGGCTCTTCCCTCTTATCTATAAAGGATAGAGCACAAGTGTCCCAGGTCTGGTACATCAGCCCTTCATGATTTAGGCTTGGTTGGCATCTCTGGTTTTATCACGAGCCTCACCACTTTACTCTCCTGCAACTAGATTGCTTGTCATGCCCATCATAGTCCATGGTGGCTGGAGCCATTGCCATTTCACTTTTATAATCATAAAAATCACACATTGCATCTAATTTTGTGTCTTCTTAGTCTCCTCCAGGCTGTGACAGCTCTTCTTTTTTTCCTTGCCTTTTGTGACCTTTATACTTTTGTAAGAATGGGTCAGCTATTTTTAGAATATTTTTTTCAATTTGGGTTTGTCTGATTTTTTTCCTCATGATTAGAGTAAGGCTATGAATTTTGGCAAGAATATTGTAGAATTGATGTTATGTTCTTTCCTATGCCTCATATAATGATATAATTATGTCTCATTATTGGTGATAATAACTTTGACCACTTAAATAGGGTCACCATGTTTTTCTCACTGTAAAGTTACTATGTTTTTCTTTGTAATTGATAAATATCTCCTGGAGAAATAATTTTAGGCTCTGGAAATGTTCTATTTTTCATCATACTTTTTTTTTTTTTTTTTTTTTAGAGACAGAGTCTTACTTTGTTGCCCTCGGTAGAGTGCTGTGGCATCAAAGCTCACAGCAACCTCCAGCTCTTGGGCTTCAGTGATTCTCTTGCCTCAGCCTCATGAGTAGCTGGGACAACAGGCGCCCACCACAATGCCCGGCTATTTGTTGTTGTTGTTGTTGTTGCAGTTTGGCCAGGGTTGGGTTCGATCATGCCACCCTCAGTACATGGGGCCAGTGCCCTACTCACTGAGCCACAGGCATTGTTGTCTCATCATACTTTTGATCACAAATTTTAGCATCCATTAATGATTCTTCTTACCTGAAACAACTGCTAGAGTGTTGTTTGAAAAATTATGATTTTCTATTCCCCCCATTCTTCAACATTTATTAGCTGGGATACTGTTCCTCCTATACTGATTTATTTAGGACTATTTATTTATTTATTTTCCTCATGATTACAGTAAGGCTATAAATTTTGGCAAGAATATTGTAGAATTGATGTTATATTCTTTCCTATGCCTCATAAAAATAAATAAATAGGCCCATATGAACTCATGGATGTTATTTCTACCCCTATGAGTAAGAATCTATAACTATGTTATTTTGTTGCTTAATGTTTCCCAGATTTGACCATTGGGAGCCAATCTGAGTTGGCCCCTGTTTTCTTTTGATAGATCCTTATCAGTTCTAAACAATTCCTTATTTTCTGGAACCCCAAGACATTCTGAGCTCATTTTATGCTTCCTAGCTATTTCTGCCCTAGTCATTTCTTCAAAGAGTCCTGTCCTAGCCGTTTCTCCAAAGAGTTCTGTTTCCATTTTTTAAAGAATGGAATTTAGAAAATGAGATTTGAGTAGTAGATGAGTTCAGTGATACTGAAAAATTATGATAAATATGTAATAGGAATTTTTATTTTATTTTATTTTATTTTATTATTTTATTTTATTTTATTATTTTATTTTATTTTATTTTATTTTATTTTGAAACAGAGTCTCACTCTGTCAACCTGGATAGAGTACCATGGCATCATCATACCTCACAGCAACCTCAAATTCTTGGGCTCAAGAGATCCTCTTGCCTCATTCTCCCAATTATAGGTGCCAGCCACAATGTCTGGCTCATTTTTCTATTTTTTATACAGACAGGGGCCTGCTTTTGCTCAGACTGGTCTTCATCTCCTGACCTCAAGCAGTCTATCTGCCTTGGTCTCCCAAAGTGCTAGGATTACAGGCATCAGCCATCATGCCCAGTCTTTTAAATTATATTTTAAATGCCATAAGGGAGTTCCTTCATTAAAAATAAATTCTTTGAATACTTCTTCTGTGATAAAGAGAACCTTTTGTATGATAAATAACTATTCTTTAATTTATTATTTGAACGTTGTAATATTATAATTTTTATTTTCTTAAAGAACAATTGTGTATTAGGATTGCAGGGAAAAGAGCTTTTAGGGAAGGTCAAGGGATCATACAGTGTCAGGGTGAATATTGTGTGTTAGTCTCTAGCAGAGTTCATTCTGCTTGATTTATTCTCCATATGATGTCAGTAAGTCAAAAACCATAAAAAATATAACCTCATAGCAGAGAGGCTTAATACGGCCATTTAACAGTCATTCATAGATATATCAAAATAAAATTTCATATTTATTTAAAACTAAAATTATAATGTTCTCTATACTCACTCTTCTCAGCTTATCCCATTGTAGACTTGTCCAAAAATATATATTTGGAAAACCTTTTTGATCTCGGGGTTTACACGGACATTTTAAAATTCCGCATCATACCTGAACAGTAGAGACCTGTGTCCTACCGTTGAATAATGATGCACAGGTTAGAATTAAGAGAAGGTTGTCATAGTGGTTTTCAACCTGTGAGTCACTACCCCTTTACTCCATTTGTAACAACATGGCAATTAGGAAGGTTAAGAACCACTGTGAGGATGGTCAGGGTGTGGATACCTTTGAAAATTTCCTTTCTTGGCTTTTCTGAAGATGAGAAAAAACATGCCCCCCCCCCCCCATGGACTTGGCAATAAAAGTCATTCTGTTATGAGCTGTGATGTAGATTTCACTTGAATTGAGAAGAACAGACAGTAAAAGAGGGAGAGAATAAAAGGGTTGAGGTGGACCCATCCTCATGGTGGGTGGTGATTGTATTAATACTCACCTTGATATGCTCATTCACTAAAGGCTTTCAGGTATATTTCCTTAATCCCCATGACAGAGGTAGGGCAGGAATAAGTGTCTGCTTTTTACAGACCAGAAAACTAATACTTAGTTAGGGTATATGCCTTGCCCAACATCATGACACTTGATAGAGCCAAAATGTGACTCCAGATCTTCAGATACCGTAACTTAGACTCTTTCCACTAAGCAGTGTAGCTTTCTGGTTTGTTGACACTTAGTGAATAGACTAGGTCCATCAGTTGGGAAACATAAGCCCAGCATGTGATGCTGACACACATCAAGAACATAGGATATACCCCTGTGTAGATTGTGGTTACCTTCATACTAAAGAAAACATGTGTTTCACCCCAGTGAAGGACGACTGGGTGAAGCAAGAGGAGGAGGATCCCTGTCAATGTCTGTGAAATAATCCTGTGGCTTTAGAACTAGGCCCATCCACTGCTGAACTCTTGGCTATGGCCTCTTTACACCCTTTCCCTGAACCACAAGAGATGGAGCTATAGAATGAAGAGACAGAGCCTTAGCACATGTTATTTCATTGGCTTAGAATTTCCTTGCCCCAAGTATTTGTCAGGCAAATTTTTGCTAATCTTTTAAAACCAGCTCTGATGGCCCTTCCTGGGGGGAAACAACATCCAATTTTCCTGGCAATTTGCCGCTTCCTCATCTATGCCCTTTCAACACTCTTTCCACCACAGCAACATACATTGAATTTTACTGTAAGTACCTGTTTATTTTACTGTAAGTACCTGTCTGGCCTTTCCACTAAACTGTATGCTCTGCAAGCGCAGAGAATATCTCGTGTGCGTCTTGTACTTTTAGCCCCTGATACACAGAGGAGGGAGTGTTGGGGGTAGGGAACTGTGCTGGTACCAAAAATAGAAGAAATCTAGGAGGGAAAGGTCTGGTGAGGTGGCTTATACCTGTAATCCTAGCACACTGGGAGGCTGAGGTGGGTGGATTGCTTGAGCTCAGGAGTTGGAGACCAGCCTGAGCAAGAGTGAGATCCCATCTCT
The DNA here is from genome assembly GCA_963574355.1 of Loris lydekkerianus. Classification (NCBI taxonomy): domain Eukaryota; kingdom Metazoa; phylum Chordata; class Mammalia; order Primates; family Lorisidae; genus Loris; species Loris lydekkerianus. The sequence goes on along the minus strand of CAUYPK010056141.1, from coordinate 15,430 downwards.
AAAAATAGCCAGGCATTGTGGTGGGCGTCTGTAGTCCCAGGTACTTGGGAGGCTGAGGAAAGAGAATCACTTGAGACCAAAAGTATGAGGCTGCTGTGAGCTATGATGCTATGGCACTCTACCAACAGCATTAAAGTGAGACTCTGTCTCAAAAAAAAAAAAAAAAAAAAATCTAGGAGAGAACTAAAAAATATATTCTCTTCCCTCAATAATGGAGGTATTACTTTAATGTGTAACCATAATCATTCAAATATAATATAAAATTAAAATATGAAATTATTAACAAGATAGTTGACAATCTTTTGCGTGTGTATGAAACAATTCCTTACTATCCAGTGTATTTTATACCGATAACACATGTCTATGGGGCCAATTACCTTTCAACTTTCAATGGCCATGAGTCTTGAGTTTGTTGCATTAGACAGCAAAGGTGTAAAGGAGGAGGAAAAATTCAATCCCATAACTTAGACAAGAGTTTGAAATTATTTCCTTATAAAAACTGATTTCAAGACAATCAAGTTTGTTTTTACTATTTTTTGCAATGGTTATTTTTATTTTTAATTTTAGATTAATGTGAGGGTACAAACAACCAGGTGACAATGTTTGCATTTGTTAGGTAGAGTCCCTCTTGGAGTTGTGTCCTGCACTCAGGAGATGTGCCAGGCACCCTACATTGTGCCCACTGAGGGAGAGCACACCAGTCTCTCTCTCTCCTCTTTTCTCCCTGCTTCTTCATTTTTCCTCCCCCCAACTTGAATCACAGGAAATTCTTCTCTTTTGTGGGCACATATTAGATTATTTACTGGCTTCATATTAGTATTGGGTACATTGGCACGGTGGCTCACGCCTGTAATCCTAGCACTTGTGGGGCTGAGGTGGGTGGATTGCCTGAGCTCAAGAGTTCCAGAGCAGCTTGAGCAAAAGTGAGACTCTATCTCTACTAAAAATAGAAAAACTAGCTGGGCGTAGTGACATATGCCTGTGGTTTCCAGCTACTCAGGAGGCTGAAGCAAGAGGAAGGCTTGAGCTTAAGAGTCTGAGGTTGCTGTGAACTATGTCACCACAGCACTCCATGCAGGGTGACAGAATGAGACTCTGTCTCAAAAAAAAAAAATCAATGAAGTTCCAGAAGTATTTGAAGGTATAATTTGTCTTTTATTAAAACTAGACAATCAATTTTTAACAAATTGCTTTTCCCCCCTTGTTTTTTTCTCCTTGCTTTCTAGCTGATGTACTATCTTCATTCACTTAAGTTTACAGCCCATGATGGAAGAAGAATAAACCTCAGTAAAAATGGAGATTTGACTGGTTACTATGATATCCTGAATTGGCAATTAGATGATAGTGGAAAAATTGCCTTTGTAAAGGTTGGAGAGTATGTATTCACAGATTCTATGTTTGAACTTGTGATCAGAAAAAACACCACAATATTTTGGAACACTGAATCATCAGAGGTTAGTTATTCTGATGTCATATTTTGTTCATTTATACAGAGGATTGTATTTCTGTGTTGTTTCAGGCATTGATGGAGTATCAAACACTCAAGTTGGCCATTCCAAAACAGGTTTTGTGTGTACAATACATACTTTTTCAAAAGATAGATTCAGATCTTTTGTTTTTGAAACATTTTCTGGGATTATAATTTTAAATATTAGTTTTATTACTTTGTCAAGTACTCTGATCATACTCATGTTTGAACTCCTGTGTATTTCATTCCATTCATTTTCTCTGTGATCATTTTTGCCTTTACAAAAAATCTCATTTTCATTCCCTTAGGTGTTTTCTCACCTTTATTCAATGATGCTTATTAAGTTTTCATTCAAATATATTTTCTTTGAGACCTTGTAAATTTTATCTTAATTTATGAAAAATTTTTAATCTTTTCCCTTAGTTTCCTGTGTCAAATAAGCTTTGTTTTCATTTCTTCCAATATTACACCTACTTATGTTTTTAATTTCAAAATTTCTGGTTCAAGATAATTTTGCACATTTCCAGTGTCTTTCTGAGAATATTTAATTGTCTTTGAAATGCTATATTATAGCAATAGTATTCTGTTTAGTGGTGTTGTGTGTGTGTGTGTGTGTGATTTTCTGTTTTCTTCCTATAGAGGATTTGTGTGGAGGCACAACTCTATTTTTGGTCATTTTTATGGGTAAGAATGTAGGTTTGGGGTGGCTCACACAGTTCCCATTTTACGATTGTGGACTTCTGTTGGCATTGTGAAGTGCATATTTAAGGGGAGACCTTTTTGTGGTAAAGGAAAGCTTTATGTGTCTTTGATTTTACGTTTTACTCTTATTTTGGTAGGATACTTAATTTCTTCCTCTCTTTCCCCTTTTGCCATATCTCAAAAACACACTTCTATGTCTTTCTATATGTACTGTGTCTTCTGACCCTGCTGGAGTGGTGCTTTTCTGAAACTATCACTTTTAGCCCCACTTTTAAGCTTTCAAGTCCGTTCACATCTGTCACTACAAGGTTTTGGACCTGCTTTAGTGTAAGATGGAACCTTTTCCTTCTAGGTATGATTTTGTCTGCTCTGCGTCACCCTCATGTTGTCTGCTCTCCCTTCCTCTTTTTTGCAGTTTTTTTTAGATTCCCTTCATTTTCCACACACCCAGGGTCAAGGAGAGAACTCCAAAACAACCTTGCTGGAATTTAATGGTGATTTCTCTCCTTATAAGTAATTCAAAGTTTATAGTATTCTCAGGCTCTTGGTAATGTTGAAGTCATGGGGCATGTTTGGTTTTATTTACTCCCCCTCTTTAAAAAAAATTGTGTGGTAGGGTGGCACCTGTAGCTCAAAGGAGTAGGGCACCGGCTCCATGTACCAGAGGTGGCGGTTTCAAACCCAGCCCTGGACAAAAAACAAAAGCAAAAACAAACTACCAAAAATAAATTGTGTGGTATTTTTGGAGGATATGTGGAGGGATTTACAGTTTAACAGCTAGATTTACCACCAGGCAATCAGAAACCTTCCTTTTCCCTTTTAATAGTAGTTCTAGAAGGATTTCATTTCTTCCCTGTTTTTTCCCGCCTGAGCAAAGAATGGGAGGAAAAATTTACAAGTTCATAATATAATCTGAGGTAGGAAATACTAGTTATCAGTATGGTACTCTATGGGTGTACATACATGTTAATAAACTTTAATATATCATAAAAAAATGCCATATTGGGACTTTATGAGAACAAGATGAGTTTCATAAGCTTCAAAATTATTTTCAAATATTGTTCCTAAAATCACCCAGAGGGGTAGTGCAAGCTAAGATTTGAGAACTAGGTGTGTTGGTTTTGTATGTAAAGTGCTTTCCCCAGATTTAAGAAAATCTGTTCTTTTCATTATTATCACTATTCATTATGTTTATTGTTATTCATTATTATTTATTATTAATTATTGTTACATTTTCCCCCTCCTTTTCCTACAGCAACAGGAAGGCTGTTGATATACAGGACTGCAGCTCCAAACATTTTACAAGGGAAGCGGGTGGGGAGCTAGAGTCCGGACCCCCTGGGTATACAGTGTAAAGACAGCACCTGGCACTGTTGGGGAAAGTTAAGCAGAAACCCCATCACTCATTTACCAGACAGCCAAACTTTTTACCCTTAATGAACTAAAGCAGAGCTATAGAGTTTTTGATAGTCTAGCTTAGAGTTTACTTCAGGGTGACCTGTAGAGTTACAGTGGGTGCTAAGGTGGGGGAAAGGCAGCAAAGTGTCGTGACATTGTAACTCATAGTAACCTCAAACTCTTGGGCTTGAGCAATCCTCCTGCCTCAGACTCCTGAGTACTGAGGACTATAGATGTGCATCACTATGCTTGGCTAGTTTTACTATTTTTAGTAGATATGGGGTCTAGCTCTTTCTTAGGCTGGTCTTGAACTCTTGAGCTCAAGCAACCCTTCTGCCTCAGCCTTCCAGAATGTTAGGATTATAGGCATGAGCCCTTGTGCCCAGCCAGTAGATTTCTATTTTAATAATGTTTCAGTAGAGCATTGTAATTTTATTTTTCCTCTCTATATATTAAAGTCAGGTTACATTTATATAATAAAATTCCTTCAAATGTAATTCACTATACATTTACTAAACGTGTACTATGCGTTTAACTCTGGGTTAAGCATGGCAACAAAACAAAACAAACAAAAAACCCCACTGCTCTCACCATACTAACAATCTGATTAATTAATTAACTGAGCAAATGGTTATTGAGCAAAATATTATAGGTTTCTAAGAAATGAGGGTACATCAGAACAAATCCCTGCCTAATGGAGCTAGAATTTCAGTGGATAAACAAGATAGCAGAAAAATTATATGATATCTTAAAGGGTGATAATGTTGAGGAGAAATAAACAGAGGTCTGAGGTAGGAAGTGCTGGGGGGACTGTGGCTTGGAAATTTCATAGAGTATGGTCACAGAAGGCTTCGCTGGGGTGACATTTGGACAAAAATTCAAAAGAAAGCAAATCTATGAACTATCTAGGGGAAGAATGTTTTCAGCAGAGGGAACAGCAATGGCTAACTCCTAAGGCAGGTCTCTGCTTGGCATTTTGGAGGAATAGTAAAGAGGTCATCATGGCTGGAAAGAGTGAAAGAGAGGGAGAGGATAGGAAAGGTGGTAAGAGAGGGGAGAGAGGGTCAGAAGTGGGGTCTGGTTGGCTATTGGAGGGCTTTTCAGTAGTGAAAAGGGAAGCTCGATAAGTCTTGACAGAGGAGTGCCGTGGTCTGACTTAGCGGTTTAAGGGGTCATTCTGTCTGCTATATTGCAGAGTGACTGAAGGAATGAAGAGGGGAGGATGGGTGGAGGGGCAAGAGGAGAACCGAAGAAATTATTAGAAGAGCAAGAAATCATCCAAAATAATGAAGGTAGCTTGGACTAAGGTAGCTGTGATGGAAGTGGCAAAAAGTTGCTATATTCTGAATATCCCAAGACTGTGGATTTACTGACAGGTTGGATCTGGAAGTGTCTTGCATCAAACAATTACAGAACAATATAAAAAGTGATTTAAGTCATAATGGTAAACTGAGTCTGGTGGTTGAGGAGAAAATGAGCCTGAGTGAAGGAGAGGGTACGTACAGGTAAGTAATAGAATACAAGCTTGGAGATGATGGAAGAATAGTGGTGTTGGGGACAGAAATGAGGGATTTCAGAGGAGGAAGAGGGTTGATTAGGATAGTTTCAGACATGTTGAACTTGAGGTGATGATGGAATCTAAAAGTAGGGAAGTTGAATGTTTAGAACATGGAATTAGGTGGAGGTCAGGTGGGAAAGGGAGTGATTAAGACTTGGAGTGAGCAACTGGGGAGAGGGGAGCAGAAAGGGGGGTGGGAGGTCATAGTGTAGGGCACACCTCTTGGGAGCAGGACACAATTACAAGAGGGACTTTATCTAACAAATGCAATCAGTGTAACATAATTCTTTGTACCCTCAATGAACACTAAAAAAAATAATAATAAGATCTGGGAGTGATTCTTTAGAGGGATAAAAAACAAAAATGAATGATGTCAAATGCCTACATACAGTAACTAAGAAAGTGCCATGAAGGCTACCTTGAACAGTTTAATGAGAATATTTCAGATTGTATATGAAACCCGCACATTGTACCCCTTGATTGCACTAATGTACACAGCTATGATTTAATAATAGAAATAAATAAATTAAAAAAAAATGAATGATGTGTGGCCCAAGAAAATGCCTAGGGCCATAAGGAAGGTGGAGAAAACAGAACAAAGTAAAAAAAGGACCCAATGGGAAGCCAAGAGGCTTGCATTTCAAGCAGAGGGTGATCAAGAGTGCTGAGTATTGAAGAAAGGCCAAGGAAAAGGGGGCTAAAAGAAAAGCTATCAGACATGGCAAGGCGAGTTTTAGTGAGTTTTAATTTAAAATCATTTGGTGAGGGTTATAAGCTGAGTCACAGAGGTTGAGAAGAGAAGGGATTCTGAGACATGGAACAGAAATGCATCAACTCATTGTTCATGATGATTTTCAAAATAAGGTCTGTTGGGTTGGGAGAGAGGAAGTCCAGTTCCTTCTGTGTTGATTTTATTGTTTATCTGTTGGACTTGGAGAATGCCTTATATTCACTGCTTCCTGTAATGCCTATTACAGGAACCTAATGCCTTCCTGTCACTCCTTCCTATAATAGCTGTTCCTCAAAGTGCATTTAAAATAGGATTTGGCAGGTATAGATAAAAATAATTCATAAGAAGCTTATCTATTGTGTATACATACTTCCGTAATGTTTCATACCATAACTTAGCTCAGAGATCTCTGATATTTTCTATGTTACCTACTTTGGATTTACCCTGAAAACTCAACACATGAAAATTCTGATTTCTAAAATAAATATAAATGTGATTATTCACTTTCCAAAATGAAATCTTTGTTAAATGGAAAAACATTTTATATCAATTTTAAACAAGAAACTCTCCAAGAGTTTCTTGAACCCTCTCAAGATTAAGAGAAAAAATGATTTGTAAACACTGCATTTACTTTGGGTTTCAGGGTGCAAATCTGTATAGTGTAAGAGAAGGCCTGTGTTTACTACTGATTGGTAAATTTATTTAATAAGAAAATATTCTAGTTTGGCTATTTTGGATAGTCCTTTTTGCCCTCCAAACTTTTCTGATAGAATAGATCTTTCATTTTCTTTTCTAGCAACCCTCTGTGATATGTCTTTGACTTTAAGGTTGTGGTGGGATGGCTTTGCTGAGAAAAAAATAATTTTTAGGCTCTCAAGACAATTCTTTGGGTCACAGCGTTTTTCACAAACTGTGAAATTGTCCTATTCCCAGATTCCCATGGGTATGATGCTTGGTTTTGATCATCAAGGTTAGAAAGAGGTAGATTTGTGTTAGCTTGGCATCTCTAAAATCAACCACAAGACTGTATTTAGCAAAGTTTGTCTGTTAGTATATTTTCACCTAGGTATGCTGAGTTTCCTAGGATATCACAGAGTTTCCATAGAAATTCATATGGGATCTTTTTCAGCCTCACAAGCAGTAGACACCAAGAGTTTTGTCACCCCTGTTGTATTTGTCTTGGTTAGCTTCCGCATTCAGTGTGTACTGATGTGTGTCTTCCTGGGACCCGGAAGGGCATTCGGCAGGGGGAACCAATATGTTGCTTTGACTGTATCCCATGTGCTGATGGACACGTGTCACAGAAACTAGGTATGGATAGTTTTTTTGTTTTTTTTTTCACTGACATTTAAATGCAATTAAACAAGTGTTGGCAAAGAGGGCCTCAAACACCTTCTTTAAAAATACTTATGACTATCTCTTAACAAAAATCATTTATAATCCATCAAATTATTAGATGTTCTGTGCAGTATGAAAAAAGTCCATAATATTGTGTTTCAGTTATAAAGCTTCATACAGTTGGGGAAATACAACCTTGAAGCTAATAGAGGAAAATACAAAATAAAATATTTGAAATGCAAAATATGAATAATTGGATTCGGGAGAAAGTATTTCAAAATTATTTCAGTTTCTAAAATAGAGTCAACATTAGTTATGCCCAGAATTGAAAAAAGGTGACTTGAAGTTCTCTGTTTTACTGACTCATCTGTAATTTGGAACTGTAAGATCTGGAATTCCATCCCTACCTACCATTGGCTTAAGGTCAGAAGTAACTCTGAATTTGTAGGACAGATGAGTTCTGTAACCCCTATTCCATGCATTCTTCATGATGGCCTGTTAAATTGCTGCTCTTTATGCTGAGAATTTTAGTTGGGCCCAGTGTGTTTAGTTTTGGGAAGCATATTGGAACAGGCTTATTTTTATCTCTACCTTCTGTTGAAGATACAAATGGTATCTGTTTTTTGTCAAATGGCCCTCAATAGCAATTCATTTTAAAAAGAGAATTTTAAAAACGTTAACATTTTCCCAAAACAGAAAATAAGCACCATGGAACCTGAACAACTCCCTGGGCCCCGAGTGTCCTGGTCTCTGTGCAGAGTTACATTTGGAGAAGACCAAGTGAGCAGTCAGAAGTGATTGGAAGGGAATTGTAATCTTTATCTGCAATTTTTAAAGAGCATTAAAGAGATATATTTCATAATATTCTACCAAATAGATTTTTCCTACGTTCCAATATTCTCTTAGAGTTTCAACCAGCTAAATGCCCCCTTCTTTTCTCAGCCCCAGGTAACATGCTGGTTGTTTTATTTCCCTTGTTATCTTCCCTTTTTCTCTACCTGTTCCTCAGATCTCCACGTGGAGGGTGAGGAGGAGAAAAGCTGAGTGGGCAAAGGCAAAATTCTCTTCCACGGGTGGGATATTAAACAAAAGACTGAACACACTTGCATTTTAACCAACCTCATCCCCATCAGAATTCTCTTGATTGTTTTGCCTCACTAACTTTAATTGTCTCATATGTTTTTTTCTCATTCATGAATTGTTCTTAAGCTGGTGAGGATACTTACCTCTTTTCTCCATTAAATTACTAGAGTTGAAAGAAAGAAGCATGTTACTGGGAAAGGCCAATGCAGAAAAGTCTGAGACTGAGGAGGGAGATCGATTTCAAAAATTTAAAACAATTCTCAATCTGTAATTATTATTGGCACACCAAGGCCATTTTATATTCCTTTGAGATGGGATGTATACTCTATATAAAGGGATTTTCTAGACTGCTCTGTGGTATGGTAGAAAGGGACAATTGGATTTCCTGGTAACCAATTCCTGTTCTTTTTCACTAGGTCAAAGAGAGTGTAAGCCATGTGGTGAAGACTACTGGTCCAATGCGCAAAGGAGTGAGTGTGTGCTGAAAGAGGTGGAATTCCTCTCTTATGAAGAGCCCCTGGGATTCACGCTTGTCATTCTCTCTGTCTTTGGGGTGCTTGCAGCCTTGGCAGTGACAGTTGTGTATGTGATGTACAGGCACACTCCCCTGGTGAATGCCAACGACCGGGAGCTGAGCTTTCTCATTCAGGCGTCTCTGATCGTCATACTGCTGTCATCCATGCTTTTCATTGGCATGCCACACGCCTGGACTTGCATGGCCCGCCATGTCACTCTGGCCCTGGGCTTTTCTCTTTGCCTGTCCTACATTCTTGGGAAGACCATTTCACTGTTTTTAGCCTACAGAATTTCCAGATCCAAAACCCAACTCACATCCATACACCCCCTGTCTCGGAAAATCATTGTGCTAATCTCTGTTCTAGTTGAGGTTGGTGTATGCACAGCCTATTTGGTATTGGAGCCCCCAAGAGTGTACAAGAACATGGAATCTCAAAATGTAAAGATAATTCTGGAATATAATGAAGGGTCCATAGAGTTTTTGTGCTCCATCTTTGTGATTGACACCTTCCTATCCTTGCTATGCTTTCTTACAGCCTTTGTGGCTCGCCAGTTGCCAGATAATTACTATGAAGGGAAATGCATCACCTTTGGGCTGCTGGTCTTTTTCATTGTCTGGGTCTCTTTTGTCCCTGCCTACTTGAGCACCAAGGGCAAGTTCAAGGTGGCTGTGGAAATATTTGCAATCTTGGCATCTAGCTATGGTCTGTTGGGTTGTATATTTGCTCCCAAGTGCTTCATTATTTTGCTGAGGCCAAAGAGGAACACTGATGAAATTGTTGGTGGAAGAATCTCCATGACAGATAAGAGTATCCAACTGACTTCAGCTTCTGTGAGCAGTGAGATTAACACTAACATGGTAGTAACTGTTCTGGATGATTAGAGTTGGGAGTTAGCAGGCGTCCTAACTGCACTCCGTTGCAGTGGCAAAGGGGTTCAACGTTCCCTTTCAGGTTCCTCCCACAGCAGCTGCCTGACACTTTCCTGTAACTGAAGATCTGGATTCTGCTGGTGTAGCCTGAGCGGGCATATGAAATCTTTTAGCATGAACTGGAATTCCTTTTACTATCGAAATCGTAAACTGTTTTATTCAAATATTTCAAAATGTTTTGGTATGAGGGGTACCTAGTAGAAGGTATGCTAGGCACAAGTTATCTAAAATGATGATAAAAAATGTGGCTCTTGAATATATTTTTGTTCTTATATCATGAGTGTCTGTTCTGGAAATTTACATTAGACAAAATTGCCTAGTGGAGACCGAGAGAGACATACTGTTCTATGTCCTGTTAATGCCTCTCTGAAATATCTTTTCTCTGACTGAGGTAAGAGCTACAGCTCATATGCTTTCCTTGGACTGGGGGTTTGGATGAGAATATATGTTTCAAATAGCTCTGTGACATACAGATATTATGGAAGGAATTGAGATGTCAACAAAACTCAGTTTCTTCTTGAATACATGTGGGAATAGATGGGTTTCTGCGAGAGAGGAGGCAGGGTCTATCTGCTACATATTTTTCTGGAGGAGAATAAGTGAAAGTGTCTGAGTTTTAAAACGTTCCTCTGCTTGCAAAATAAAACAAGGAATTAGGATGTTGGCATAGCAGTTATTAAGTAGATTATGTAGTAAAGGCAATGAAGCCAAAAAAAAAAAAAAAAAAAAAAAAAAAAAGCAGATGTTTACCTAGAACAAGAATTAGAATTCGGGACTTTAAATTAAATGATAGCTTTTTGTCCTCTGATTATGTAAAGTTAACTGGAATTTAAATCCTGTGTATAAATGTTATAAAAATATTTCTAATCTTCTTTTGGATAGGAAACTTTGAAAATGACCTATACAGATTTACTTGTACATTAATTAATATGTGGAAAAATAGAATTTGTAGAAATGCTGATAAACCAAAAATGCATATGTATACTTGACTCTAGAGGTCCAACAGGATCAGAAAAATCTCTCTTTTCAAGAGAACTTGATATAAACAAAATTAAAAAAAAGAGAACTTGATAATATTTGTGAATCTCAATTCACCAAGCTGGGCAGAATTCATGCAAGTTTGTGAGAGCAAAAAGGGAAACTGTGGTACTAGTTTAGCAAGACAAGTCAGTTGGGAACTTAATTACTGACTTAAAAATTTTTTTTATTTTTGAAATTTTTACTTTTTTCCCAACCCTCCCCTCTCATTTATTGACTTTTAAAGAATGATGGTGCTACATCAGACAAAAGGAATGCACTTCCTGTAATTTAAATAAGTTTCAAGGTTCAGCAAAGCTCAAAAGTGCTCACGTTTTAGGACTGGTATTTTAGGACTTTCTGGGCCAGTATCTGTTCAGCCATCTGACACTTCGACAGTGCTTTGCACCACAGCACTTAGAATGTTAGGGGAGAGTCTACATACCAGCGTGGAGAATGGAGAAAGTGTTTTCTCTGGTCCTTCATTCACCCAGGGGGGTACTTTGGAAAGAGAAGATAGTCTGGTAAAGTACAGAGCAGTAGAAAAATGGGAATAAGCGAGTTAATTTCTTATTCAGTTATACATACAACCTGAGTATTCTCAATGATCCACCTTGAGATTTTTAAACAAAAGCCGAAAGATGGCTCATATTTGGTGACTTGTTTTATTTCAAAATAATTTAAATCACAGTATAATCTACTTAGTTTCTGAGATGTTGGTTATTGAACAATTCCAGAAGTCCATCTGAGTAATATTAAAGACTCCATTATCTGGGCGGCGCATGTGACTCAAAGGAGTAGGTCACCGGCCCCATATACCAGAGGTGGCGGGTTCAAACCCGGCCCTGGACAAAAAAGAAAAAGACTCCATTATCCCTTTTCATACCACATGGCTCAGTGACACTGTCTTATTAAATTTGCATTCTATGAAATTATTTTTCTGATCAGCAGTATGTTTGGGAAATTAAAGAAAATAAATGATATAAAGAAAATATTAACTGACTTTGCATGCTTAATGTTAATGTTTGCTTATACAGCTTTATTATTTTAGGATATAACTTTCATCTAAAATCATCTGAAGTTAATCACTTGTTGATTTGGTATACATGCGTCATTACACAAATAGTGTGTGACTGTCACAGGGTGATGGTCTAATATATAGGATTGCCTTATTATTTGTAATTAATTATTTAAGTATTAAAATATTTTTCATAAATTGAAAAGTATTTTCTCTTTGGATAAATGTGTCATTAAAAAATTATTCCCAGTGAAAACTTACCCAGAAATCTCTATCAGCATGGTAAGCACTAGCTTCACTTGCATTTTTCTTTGTAACAGAATCTCATCTAGCAATCACTGCAACACTCCCTGCTGGGAGCGAGATTTGCCAGTAACTATGTACTGGGCCTTAGGGAAAGGCTCAGAATTACTTTCAGGGTGTTGCATCAAAATTATGTGGTTGCTGGCTTAGGGAGTAGCATGAAGACTAGTTGCTTGAAACTAGAAAAAGTGAAAAACAATACTTGACCTAGGACTAATGTACAAACATGCAGGACTGAGCTCTTTTGCTAAAGGAAATATTTACTAGGGCTGTCCAAACCCATGTATACCATAGGGTATTAAGTCAAAGGGAACTCCTGATAGAAGATGAAGATATCAGAAAGGGTGAGATATTCCAACTGCAATATACATCTTTATTTTATTTTATTGAGATAGAGTCTCACTTTGTTGCCCTCTGTAGAGTGCTGTGTTGTCATAGCTCACAGCAACCTCAAACTCTTGGGCTCAAGCGATTCTCTTGTCTCAGCCTCCCTAGTACCAGGGACTTACAGGTACCCACCATAACACCCAGCTATTTTTTTTTTTTTTTTTTTTGATGTTGTTGTTTAGCAGGCTCGGGCCGGTAATTAACCCATCAGCCCTGAATCATTTGGCCAGTGCTCTAACCAATGAGCTATGGGTGCCCAACCATAAATCTTTTTAAAACACAGCTCTGATTTCATCTTTTACCAGCTCATCAACCACTCGTGGCTCTCCACCATCTGTTGTGGGGGGTTGTCTGCTTTAGCTTGACATTCAAGAGCCTCCAAACTATATCCTTTCTTTCTTTTTTTTTTTTTTTTATACAGAGTCTTACTTTGTCACCCTTGGTAGAGTGCTCTTGGGCACAAGCAATCCTCTTGACTTAGCCTCCGGAAAGGCTGGGACTATAAGTGTTTACCATGAAGCCCAGCTATTTTTAGAGTTGGGGTCTCACTTTTGCTCAGGTTGGTCTCAAATTCCTGAGCTCAGGCAATCCACCTGCCTCAGCCTTCCAGAGTGCTGGGGTTACAGGTGGGAGCCACTGCCCAGCCTTAAACTGTTTTCTGTTGTCACCTGCCCACATACTTTTAACATAATCCAATACCCTAGTTTCTCTTCAGATCGTATTTATCTTTTGCCTTTTATCCCAGTCCTGCTGCACCCTTGCAATTCCAGGAACCCACCTCCTGTCTTCTGGATTTCACGTTGCTCAGACTGTACCCTTCTTTCTATTATGCTGTAATAGTACCCCCCCTCCCTCCATCCATACAGCCATCCGTCCATCCATTTCTTCCTCCCTCCCTAAGGGACTGACACACAAAAAACTCAGAGTTTGGCATAGAAGACGTACAAAGATGAGGCGTTGTCTTCCAATTCCAGGTACCTACCGTCTTTACCCTGTGATTTGATAGAGCTGTGATTGTAGAAGCATAGAGGAAAGGCAGAGGGAACTAGGGTCAAGGAAGGCTTCCTGGCTGTGGAGACACTTGAACAAATTCTTGAAGGACAGGAGGAATTGGCCATGAAAGATGAACTAAAGCGTGCACTCTACCCATCCCAGCACTTGGAGCACGAAGGAAGTGCCAACTTCACTTGCATTTTACAAAATGAAGTCTTGCAGGACTTTATCTGTGCCTTTTTTTTTTTTTTTTATGTCAGCCATTTTTTGCTTTGTACTCAGGCTATCTGCTTTCATGTTCTGCCTCTTATAAATGATTTTTGTGAAAGAACTTGAAATCTATGTATTATGAAATATAGCCTTTTCATATAGAATGTACTGTACAGCTAATTGGTGCTCAAGTTTTGTTTTTTTAGTGGATGATGAATAAAGTTATCAAAATAGCCACTGGTTCACTTAGCAAGGCACAGGGGCAATGTTTTGGGGCCTGGAGGACAGCAGGGGTGGGGGAAGATGAAAAGAAGGCTATTTTCAAGCTAGACGGGGCAAGTGTGAGAGTAACGGGTGGTTCCACTGAGGAAGGGGAATACCGTGTGGGACCAAAAAGAAGAAGGCCCTTTGAGATTTTGAGATGGAAGTGGGGAGTCTTTTATTTTATTTTATTTTATTTTATTTATTTATTTATTTATTTATTTTGTTTTGAGACATAGCCTGAACCTGTATTTTTTTTTTTTTTTTTGAGACATAGCCTGAACCTGCCCTGGGTAGAGTACAGTGGCATCACAACTCACAGCAACCTCCAACTCCTGGGCTTAAGCGATTCTCTTGCCTCAACCTCCCAAGTAGCTGGGACTACAGGCACCCACCACAACACCCGGCTATTTTTTGGTTGTAGCTGTCATTGTTGTTTGGCAGGCCCAGGCCGGATTCGAACCCGCCAGTTCTGGTGTGTGAGTGGAGCCTTAGCCGCTTGAGCTTGACTCCCAGGAAGTGGGGAGTCTTAAAAAGAATTGTTCCATGATTTTGGAATTTTTTCAACTTTTCTTTGACTGCTTTCCAAAAGTGTTTTCTACACCTTGTATTCACATTTTCTTTTCTTATTTTTTTCCCCCGTAGGTGGTAATATATATACATATATTTATTGTTAAATCATAGCTGTGTACATTAGTGCAATCAAAAGGTTTCATATTCAATCTGAAATATTCTCATCAAACTGTTCAACGTAACCTTCATGGCATTTTCTTAGTTATTGTAGGTAGACATTTGTATTCTGCATTTAGTAGGTTTCTCCTGTACCCATTCTAAGATGCACCGTAGGTGTGGCCCCACCCATTACCCTCCCTCCACCCCCAACCCCCCCTTTCCTTCTATTGGCCCTTTCCCCATATTCTTGTACTATAGTTGGTTTATAGACTTCATGTGAAAGCTATAAATTAGCTTCATAGTAGGGATGAGTACATTGGATACATTTTCTTCCATTCTTGAGATACTTTGCTAAGAAAATACGTTCCAGCTCCATCCATGTAAACATGAAAGAGGTAAAGGCTCCATCTTTCTTTAAGGCTGCATAATATTTTATGGTATACATGTACCACAATTTGCTAGTCCATTTGTGGGTCGAGGGGCACTTGGGCTTCTTCCATGACTTAGCAATTATGAATTGGGCTGCAATAAACATTCTGGTACAGATGTCTTTGTTATATTGTGATTTTTGGTCTTCTGGGTATAAATCTAGTAAAGGAATTACAGAATCAAATGGCAGGTCTATTTTTAGGTCTCTAAGTATTCTCCAAACATCCTCCCAGAAGCAATGTATGAGTGGGCATTCCCACCAGCAGTGTAGAAGTGTGCCTTTTTCTCCACATCCACGCCAACATCTCTGGTTTTGGGATTTTGTTATGTGGGCTACTCTTACTGGGGTTAGGTGATATCTCAAAGTAGTTTTGATGTGCATTTCTCTGATGATTAAGGATGATGAGCTTTTTTTC
>CAUYPK010056139.1:0-12852 GCA_963574355.1 Loris lydekkerianus | reverse complement strand
AATCAGTCCATAGCAAATAGTTATTACATACCAAAAGCTCTAAAGTGTTAACTAGTTCCACCACAATGCCATGTAAATCTTGACAATTTAGAAATCTTGAGATCAACACTTAAATTCTTTTCTTGATCTCTACAGCTTGGTTTTTAAGTACATACATGCTTTTGTGGATCTGTTCCCCTCGCCACACATATTTTCAAGGAGCCAATAACATTTTTTTCCATCTGTGCCTAAAAATGTTACAATTCAGTTCTAGCACATTGACCCTGATAATGAAAATGTTTTAAGTTAAAGATGGGGACACGGTATCAATCTTATAAAAATATACCAGTATTAACTAAACCTTAAACTCAGAGAGGGCACTTCACATGTGCACAAGACCTTTAGTAAAAATGACAAGAACCTAGAACAGCCGTTTCCAGGACTTCTCGTGAATTAAGTACTCTCTCCCACACATAAACACAACACACACACACACACACACACATTTTTATACTATTAGTTTTGTTAAATCCAGGCTACCTGGATTGAATAGATAGGGGCTGGGTTTTTATAGGTTTTGCAACTATAGGGCAGTTACTATAATAGCTTAACAACACTGAAAATTTTCAATTAAGTTCACCCTGTTTTTAGAAAGTGTCTAAGTGTAAATGTAAATTTACTTCTTTTAAAGTTAGTTTCTATTAAATCAGATATGGTTTCTGAAATGGAAGTAATGTTTCAGAGAGCAACTCAAAAAGGAGAGTTGCTAAAGTCTAAATAAGAAGTTAAAGTAAAATCAATCAAAATACTTATAACATTTTAGAAGTGGGACAAAAAGGATATTAAGAAAAATGTCTTCTTTCCTCCCCAATCAAAATCAGCCATTCTTCTGCTGTGAAAGAAACTGACATGGATATTTCTCTTTCAAGAGATGTACGATATATTTACCCACTGTGAGGCAGAGGTGATAGGGTCAGTTCTTGTTTGCAGGAACCAACATCTAAAAAAGAAAATTTCAAGATGGGGAAGGGTGGGAAAGAAGGATTTTCTATTAATGTCATGGAATGCCACTCTAGAGGCAGAACACTCCTAATAATAAAGCTCACCATGTAATAATTACTTGTGTTTTTTCAAGCTAAGAAAATATTGACAAGATTGGATTTTTTAATCTTTTGACTAACAGGGTAAATAAATTACTTAAAGTTAGGGAATCCCTTTTTGTTCTCCCACCCAATAAAATGGGCCAATTTGTTGGAATATTTGGAAATAAAACTTCCTGCTTAAACTACTTACCTGCTTTAATATATTTGGCCAATAAGAGCAAAAGAAATATAGCTGTTATGAATACTAATAAAATACAAAAACCAAAACTAAGGCTTTGATATCCCTCCCAACTAACTCCCACTTTAATTCTTCATCACCATCCCCATACACCAATCTCAGTAATCACCAAATCCAACATTTTACCATTAAAACCAATTATTTGGAGGAAAAAGACATTTAATTTCATACTTGCTCTAGCCCTTATTCAATGCATAACAAGAACAAAAACATTTTTAAGCACATGGAAATGAGCCTACTAACCTGATTTTTGGAGCCAAAATTCTCCACTGTATTTTATCTATGTGCAAAAAGTATTGGTACTTTTCAGTTTATACATTTGTTAGTATCTTGTGGCTGGCTTGACAGTATTTTCACTCTTAGGCCTACTATAGAGTCTACAGAACTATCATTAAGTTTTCAGTTAATACCTATGGATTAGAAAATCCTGCTATCACGTTCTTATACCATATTATCCTAGGTTTCTTCACCATTTATTTCACCTTTCTAGCATAGTCACTGCATGGCAAATGTAGGAAACAGACGTTTATAGCAAATTGGCACAGCAAAGTACCAGTACATATAGGAAGCTGCCAATTAAGACAGACCTGGAAAACAAACTCATCTAGCTGCTATAGAAACCTTTGCATAGTTGTTACTCCATTTTAATAGGAGTTATGTTCTTGTAAAATGTGCCTCACTTTTACTCCACTTTTTAAAAGTACTTTAGAAGCACACTGAAAACTCAGATCTAGGGGTGGCTGGGTGAAGTAGACAGTAGAATCTGAGTGCCTAATTGCCCCTGAATGGGCACAAATCTCAGTGAATGTTACTAATGTACCATAGCACACTGTAACCAAATTTGTAAACAGCTGTGGAGTTTCTATGCCCACATTTTGTTGGTGATGTTACTGTCGAGACTGGGGTGGATTAACGGCTTCAGGGTATACATGAATCACTTAAAATATGGTTTTAACTGTACTGAGGTAAAGATAAGTTGCCACTTAATTATATACAGTTACCAATGAAGATTTTTATTCAAGCTTAAAGTAGAAAGTAATTTTAGTTAAGAAAAATGAAGTACCAGATAAATTATAACACAGTTATTTTAACTCAGAAGTATCAAAACAGGAGTTCTTTGATTTTAAGTGGTGGTCTCTGCAAAATTGAGCTTAAATCTTTTACATACCAATTTGATAAAATAATCTTCTGACCACGATCTGTCATTTTCTCTTACTATGGTTTTTTGGGAGAATGCATGCTATTTTAAGGCCAATGTGTTTTTCTTTCTTCTCCCCTTCCCTGACTTTTCCCTTTCTCCCTGCTGTCATCCCCCGCCCCCAAACTACAATGGAAGAATTTGATCCTCAAGCCTTTTTTCTTTTCCTTGTGGATCGTAAAGGTGTCTACTCCCAGTAATAAAACATTACAGGCTTGGCTAGGTCTAAAAGGGAACTTCAATATAAGACTTTTTCTTCACCAGAACCTTATTTCGGAGGTATTCCCACTCCTCTCCCCAACATAACAGCTACAGTCACCCTATTGATCCTCTACTGAAAAAGGGAGGGAATTTCAAGGGAGTCTACAATTGTGTTCAGCTGCTATGGGGTTTAAAAGCACAATGTGAACATCAGGCTTTTGGCTTATTTTAAATGTGAAATTCTCAAAATTAAAAGTGTTTTTCCATGAAAGAAACCTTTCCTTTAACTAAAAGGGGATAGGAAAGGAAAAGACTATCCACAGCACCAGTTTAGAATGAGGTTTGATATGGCAATATCTGAAAAACTGAGAAGCAATATTCTTTAAATTTATGTATCTATATATGTGAAAAGATTAAGGGCAATTAAGAGAAATGACTATGAGATTTTAATCCCAGTTTGTTTTTGTAACCTGCTTAATTCTTCTAACAATTTCAATTATGCTATAAACTTATAAAGTGGTTATATCTGCCAATTTCTATCATCTTGCTAGATCACACCAAAATGACTTCCCAAGTTGAGAACAACTTGGAACAAACTTTATTGGAAACCAACTGACTACTGATTTTTCACGGTATATTTAAAATTCTCTTTTAAATTTTGAATTTCTCTAAGATTGGGCACTGATGTTTTTCAGGAATAAAACAAAAAGGGGAAAACCTGGGGAGGTTGAGGCAAGAGAATAGCCTACGCCCAGGAGCTGGAGGTTGTTGTGAGCTGTGATGGTACAGCACTCTACCAGGGGCAATAAAGTGAGACTCTGTCTCTACAAAAAAAAAGGGGGGGGGGAACCTTCAAAGTATTATTCTGCACTTCCTGTGTAATGTTCTTCCAAGGACTGTTTCTGACCATGTCTCATGTGGTATTCCAGAAGAGGATCAGTTAAACTGCATATCTAAGTCAGGAAACTGTTTTTAAGCTGGTTTAGATTCCAAATGTATACAAATGAAGTCACTTTAATCCTATAAATACTTCTTAATTTATTTTTTAAAAAATTGTGCTGTTAACCCTTTTACGGGGCAACAAGCTATGTGAAAAGTACAAAACTTTTTGTCAAATGTAATATTGAGAGTGCTTTTGACATAGTTCACTGGTTTATCATCTGGATCAGTATATACTGCGCAACGGGCAAGGCTAGAATCCATGAACCAAGCTGCAAAGATCTCAAGCTAAATAAGGCGGAAAGATTTGGAGAAACAAAAGAGGAAATTCTTTCCTATCCAATGTATACTCTTCAGACTAATGCACTCTATCAAGCCTTCTAAACTGTTAAATAAAGTTTTCCAAACAAGCATTTAAACTTCATTACACAGAAGAGCAACAAGAATGGTATCCTGCCAGACAAAAGGCAGAAGGGAAAAAAATATGTATACTGAGTTCAATGGGTAAGCCTGAATATAGCACAGTTCTTCACAACCGATGGGGGGATAATTCAACATGGTGTCCAACAACGCTCTAACGACGACGTGCTTCATCTCAACTGGTTACTATGAAGCAAGGTGTAATAAATGTTTGGCCCCAATCGGGCTTCAGAAATGGTTCTTTTTTCATGACGAGCATGTCTGTCCAGCTATCAATCATGTTTGTTTGCACCAAATCCCAAGCCATTAAAATACGACTAATTTTAAGTTAAACAGAAGTCGTCTGCTCCGAATTCACCATCAACTATCCATGCTACTGCATTCCTCTGAATGAAGACAAGATGAAATGTGTATGTGGGAGGGGAAGGGGGGGAGAGGAGAGAGAGAAGAAAGTTATTAGTTAGAAAGTTTCAAAATCATCATGACATTAAAAAATACAGTAAGATTAAAAAGTAATTATTACCAAAGCAAATAATTCATTCTTTCATCATCATAACCATTAAAACAAAGCATCTGCATCATGTTTTAGGCTATATATATTATAGTATATAATATATGTAATATGTATATTAATTCATGATTACTTTGAATCCTAGAGAAATTGAAGTGAATGATCATATTAGAATATTCTACTTTAAAAATCAACCTTGAAGTATGGTAGTTATACAGAATAGAAAAATCTTTATGATAGCTTACAGTAAAAAAGAGGAAAAGATCTGGCAGTCTAAGGTAGAACTACACATTATAACTATGTAGTTATTAATCCTTCCAGTTGCTCAGTTTGAAACTGACTCTACTCCATTTTGGGGTGGTGGTATATAACAGACTGAAATATAATTCACATACTATACAATGCACCTATTTAAAGTGTATAAATCAATGTATTAGTGTATTCACAGGAATGCACAACCATAAGCAATCAATTTTAGAACATTTTGATCACCCCAATTAGCAATCACACACCTCTTTCTATACTAAAACTACTATATTTCCTTTTGTCTATGGATTTGTCTATTTTAGACCATTTTATATAAATATAATCACATGTGGTCTTTTTTTTTTTTTTTCCCTAGAGACAGAGTCTTACTATGTTGCTTTGGTAGAGTGCTGTGACATCACAGCTCACAGCAACCTCAAACTCTTGGGCTTAAGTGATTCTCTTGCCTCAGCCTCCCAAGTAGCTGGGACTACAGACTCCCGCCACAGCACCTGGATATTTTCTTGTTGCAGTGGTCGTTGTTTTAGCAGGCCTGGACTAGGTTTGAACCACCCAGCCTGGGTGTATGTGGCCGGCGCCCTAACAACTGAGCTATGGGTACAGAGCCTACATGTGGTCTTTTGCAACTGGCTTCTTTCACTTAGCATATTGTTCAAAGTTCATTCATCCATATTGTAGTGTGTATTCAACTCATCTCATTTTATAAATCTCTCAAAAACAAAAATACCTAGTCCATAAAAGGTCAGCAAATTCTCTCTTTTGGGGTTAGTAAGTGAAATATTTATTATAGTATCATTATGATGTTATGATCTTTAAATGTTTTCTTTAGCTTTATCGATATTTTTCAAAAGTTCTATTCCAAATATTTATTAATTAGAAAACAGTTTTCAAGTAGGTAGAGGAAGAGGAAAGATCCCACCGAAGATATTGGCAAAAGGGGCACATCAACAAATATCTGGTTATTCATGTACAGAAGTTGTTTTCTATTACAGTTGAAAATAATTTTTTAGGGCTATACTCATACTGTCAAAGCACCAAGGGTGCTGAATTGGACCCAGATCTTAAAACCGAGCCAAAAGTTGCTCACCCACCAAAGTGAGTATCCACATTAATCAAATTCAGCAAACAACAGTGCAACTCTTATTCCACTGCAGTGGAGGCATAAAACACATCATCTTATGCAGCAAATCTGTTACCATGCATGCATTTTTTCCCTACTTTTTCAGATTAAATATGTTTATTTGAAGAAATAACTTTCAAATGACTAAAAACCAGAAAATCATAGGTAATCACTGCTATACATCTGTGTCGACTATCTTAGAGCATGAAAAACTCAAACAGGACAACAAAAGAAGGTAAAGATGTCTGATCTTAACTGATTTCCTAGAAGAATGTTAGAAGGTTGTGTAGTGACCTGCAAATACAAAAATGCCTGTCAAGGGTTGTTCAAACAAGGGTTGTTCAAACAACCCTCGATAGGCCTGAAGAGTAATTCTCAAACTTTTTGACCCATATACTCTTCATGTTTTGTGTTATCATCTTTGGCTGCATATCTTCATCTGCCAGAAAGATATGGTTAAGCATTCTAGAGTTTGTACCATAAAGACAAAAGCCAAGTGTAGAGAATATATTTTGAACCACACATGCCCTGCCCTCGTCCACTGAGAATCACTTAACAGAGAACAGTTAGTCATTTTTTCTTACTAAAACATTTAGGTGGGTCACACTGAACAAAAAGTCTGTTCAGTTGTTTCTAGGTAAATTACTTCCTTCTAAGCAAACTAAACATTTTTTACTTGCTCTATCTGATGATGTTTCTCATTACCTCTTCTCTGTAGTACTGATACCATGTTCAATTAACCTTTTGCCCCTAACTGTTAGCTTACACTCTGTGCTTTCTTCATCTTAAGTACTTCAAAGTAGTGGGAAAAAAACTTTCAGACTGAGATTTGAAGACCTGGCAGCACTGAGCAAGTTAATTAGCTTTGGTATGCTTCAGTTTCCTTACTTCTAAAAATGATGAAAATACTTCCCTTATAGGATATGAAGAATTTATGCAAGACAGTGTACATAAAGGGACTATCATGCCAACACACGGGTACATGGCAAATTTCAGTTTCTTTCTCTACTCATTAATTAGCTCATGTTAATATGCTATGTGACAATGTTTATTTTTAAGAATAAAATCCATAATCAAGATGATTCAAATTGTCTAAAGATTTTCAAGTTTTGTATACTAGCTAGTTCTCACATGTATAAAATGCTTCCTGCAATGTTCCATTTAGGTAGCATGATAAAGCAAGATTTTCTATAAGATCTTTAAAATAGTGAAATGGATGAGGTATCCCATTTCAGCTTATTCTCTTCATTGCTCCCCTTCCCCCCCCCCCAAACAACAACCATTGTTAGCTTTTAGATTACTTAAATTCTTTCTATGGAGTGAGATAGGGAACAATTTCTAAAAGAGAGAAAAAATAAATCATACAGCACCCCTTTAAATAAATTATTGCTTTAAAATGCCAGAACTTCATAATAAGCAGAATTATTTTTGGCAGAAAACACAGGAACATTATACAACAGTATTACCTTCAATATTCTGATGGTCTATAAAAGGCGCCGGACCCCATATTCTAACAGTGCCATCATCTGAGGCGCTGGCCATCATGGATGGAATCTGTGGGTTCCAGCTCACACAGTTTACTGTACGTGTATGCCCTGTCAACTCCGCAATTGGCAGTTCACTACGTTTGTGCCAGATGTAAACCTTGTGATCTGAATATGTAATAATTTAAAGAAAAGTTAGGGAGTTGTTTTATATCAACAAAACCAACTGATCATTTACTGCACATAGAACATGTGATTCTTACTTACTAGAACTTAAAGGCAAAATAATATGAAGTTTAACAAACTACATTATGAAAAGTCATTTTAATAAAATATATTTCTTTCCTGTTAAGGGTGATTAGCTCAAATCACCAAAAAATATCTGTAATATTCTATCAATACATGAGCAATATAATTACAAACCAAGGTCTTTGAATGTAAAACAAATCCAGGATAGGGATTATAATAAAATCTATGAAAATGTGAGATGACAGAAAAGCAAAATATTGGCTGAGCACAGTGGCTCACATCTATGATGCTAATTATAATGGAATGCTGAGACAGGAAGACTGCTTGACGTTAGTCTGAGCAAGAGCAAAACCCTGTCTCTATAAAAAATTGAAAAATATCCAGGAATGGTGGCACACACCTGTAGTCTCAGCTACTCCAAAGGGTGAGGTAAGAGAATTGCTTGACCCTGGGGGTTTGAGATTGAAGTGAGCTATGATGACCCTTCTACATTCTAGCCCAGGAGACAGACAGAGAAATTTTCTCCCCACCCCATTCCCCCAAAGGCAGTGATATATCCAAATTCAAAAACAACAGTGAAGATGATAGCTAATCGTTAGAGTGTTTACAAAGTACCAAGTACTTTACGTACACTTCATCTTCATTATTATTCCATAAGGTGGTATTATCCTCATCCCCCTTTTATGATGAATGGAGCACTGAGAGGTTAAACAGTCTGCTCATGCTTAACAGCTAATGAATGGTAAGGTTTGGATTCAAATCCAGAGAAGCCCTGCTCAGGAGTTTATTACTGACTCTACCAGGGGCCCTCAAACTTTTTAAACAGGGGGCCAGTTCACTGTCTTTTAGACCGTTAGAGGGCCGACTATAGCTTAAAAAAAAATTACGAACAAATTCCTATGCACACTGCACACATCTTATTTTGAAGTAAAAAAACAAAACGGGAACAAATGCAATCACACCGCCTCATGTGGTTTGCGGGCCGCAGTTTGAGGACCCCTAGACAATGCTTTATTATCTGAACCATAATATGGCTTTGTATTAGACTATTTATATAATCTCATGAAGTGACCATAAGAAACAAATTCTGCTAGGTGTCATGGCTCATGTCTCTTGTCCTACCACTTTGGGAAGCTGAGGCAGGAGGATAGCTTCACACCATGAGTGCAAGGTTGCAGTGAGCTCTGATGGCACATACCACTGCACTCTATCCTATCCTGGGCAACAAAGCAATACCCTGTCTCAATAAAAAGAATGATAGGCTTTCTGGTCAAGCTCTGCTTGCGCTATCAGTTTGAGAAATCCATTGCTTATGCAAGGGTGGAAAATATGGCTAGTTTTTCTATGTATTACCAACACAATAAAAAGGCTTAAGAAATGGCACTTTTCGGGAAATGGTTTTCTAATTGCTCTATCTTCTACTGGTATTTTATGTATTTTGGAGGGTCCTTGAAATACATCCCTTGCAAGTAAATGGCAAATGGATTACTGTGGTCATCTTAAGAGATAATACATATACTAGATCCGATTGATGTTTCAGAACTGTAATAAAACATTTGAATTGGCCGGGTGCACTGTCTTGTGCCAGTAATCCTACCACTCTGGGAAGGTGAGGGGGATGGACTGCTTGAGCTCAGGAGTTCAAGAACTGCCTGAGCAAGAGCAAGAGCAAGACCCCATCTCTACTAAAAATAGAAAAATTAGCTGGGCATTGTGCCGGGTCCCCATATAGTTCCCGCTACTTGGGAGGCTGAGGTAAGAAGATCACTTGAGCCCAAGAGTTTGAGGTTGCTGTGAGCTGTGGTATCACATACTCAGAAACTCTGTCTTAAAACAAAACAAAGGACATGAAATACACTAAGTTTTAAAACTGCCTCATTTATTTGTGCTTGTGTCCTTTAAATAATTCATATTTAAGTTTTTCATATTTCTTATTTTTTATCTTTTCTACTTTACCACCTTGTGAATCCAGAACAATTCATATTTTATTTATCGTTGGGGAATCATCAGAGCAATTCATATTTTAAATTGGACAGATACATGCCTGCCTAGAATACTGACGCTTTTAGACTAGAGAACAAATTTATTCAAAAAATGTAGGAGTAGGGACAATTTTGTTAAAGTTATTTAGTTATTTATTTTTTGAGACAGTCTCACTATGTTGCTCTTGGTAGAGTGCTGTGGCGTCACAGTTCACAGCAAACTCAAACTCTTGGGCTTAAGCGATTCTCTTGCCTTAGCCTCCCAAGTAGCTGGGACTACAGGTGCCCGCCACAACGCCCGGCTATTTTTTTGTTGCAGTTGTGATTGTTGATTAGCTGGCCTGGGCTGGTCTGAACCCGCCACTCTTGGTGTATGTGGCTGTCGCTGTAACCACTGTGCTATGAGCACTGAGCCAAGTAAAGTTATTTTTAAACCATAAGAATTATCAAACCAAATTATTCCCTGTGGCCTCTGAAGAAATGTTGAAGATCTAACTATCATTAATTCTGTCCAAGTTCAGGTAGAACATTGTAATTAACATCTATCTATCTATCTATCTATCTATCTATCTATCTATCGTCTTAACTCTGTCGCCGTGGACTGAGTGCTGTAGCATCATCGTTCACAGCAATCTTGAACTCTTGGTCTCAAGAGATCATCCCTCTTGCTTCAGCTTTTTATTTTTAGAAGAGACGGGGGTCTCACTCTTGCTCAGGTTGGTCTCAAAACTTCTGAGCTCAAGCAATTGGCCTGCCTCAGACTTCCACAGGCATGAGCCATCATGCTCAGCCTAGCTAACATTAAGTTTTTAGACACTATCAATCCTTAAAAACTCAGTCCCATGAAAAAATAACGTAGCACATGAAAATATATAATGATTTAACTAAATCTTGATTTGATACATGCCCTAAACACTGTGCATGGGCAGAGTAGGCAAAACAGATTCATAACAATAAAGAGGGCACAAGTTACTATAAAAAAGGGAAATTAACAGTCTATTAGATAATTAACTCACAATTTTTTTTAATACCTTGAATTTCCTTGGGGACATGACTACCTTCATAAATTGATTGAAATTTAATATCAATATATATAAACTGAAATGACACAATTTACCTTCACTGCCACTGGCGATGAAGTCTTCATTATGGCCTCCAAAACATGAATGAATTGTATAAAACCCTTGTGTAACACCTTGATACTTTCTTACTAAAACTCTGTCTTGCAAGTCCCATAAATGAACTCCCTGTCGGCAAAAGAAAATACAGACATTTATTCTATTTCTACTAAAAAAAATTATAAGAAGTAATCTGTGAATATCTCTTTGCTAGATAGAACACTGTTATTTTAATACAGACATTTATTCTATTTCTACTAAAAAAAATTATAAGAAGTAATCTGTGAATATCTCTTTGCTAGATAGAACACTGTTATTTTCTATTTATGCAAAATGCCAATGTTCTAATAAATTTATGGTTGATTCAACACACTTAAGGATCAAACACATGCAATAAAATTTAAGAATAAGTAGAAATACGTAATACATGTACTAAAAATAATAATTAGAAAACTTGTAGTAAGCTTTTTCTGAAAATTATATTAATGAACATACCTGAGTTGCTACATTTAACAAAGCTAATCGGCCATTTTTTGAAATAGTAAAAGACATAATAGGATGATCTTCTTGTACTCTGTAATCAGAAAATAATTTGTCAAAAGCAACGTATTAAGAATGAAGACATCCAAATTATAAATATAGAATGTTCTAGCTTAATATATCAAAATAGAAAATATTCTAGCTTATATGACAATTTTGCCTGTAATCATTAATATGCACTATACTTCAACTGAAAAGAATGAGTTAATAATTTCTAAATACTACCAGACCATCAATACAAATTACTAATCAAATCAAAACCAAAACAAAAAACATAATAAAAACTATCCTTCTGAAAAAGTGAGAAATACTACACATTTTAATACAAATCAGATAATTGCCATTTAAGGGGGAAAAAATAGTTACATGTTTCTATCTGTAAGGTCCTCGAAGTTATATCCCCGAATTCGCTGGTGTGTATCTGATGCCAAAACAGTCTTCCCGTCACTCAAGCACCAAAGGCATTGCACTCTTACTCCTTCCCAGGAGTCAAGAAGATTACCATCTAAATCCTGAGCAGAAGAAAACTACTATTAATTCCTTAACAGCACTCAGAAAGCAAACAAAAACCCAGAAGAATCTCTTCACAATATCCTTTAGTAATAGATCTGTCCTATAATATTCGGAACTTATGCTACTAAAAAAGATTTAGCTTTTATAGTCGTTATCTTAATAAATATTCAAAGTTCTGAAATGAATTACTGCCCCCATTTTATAGTTTAGAGAACTATCAAGTCCAGTACCCTGAAGGTTTAAATGCTTTATAATAGCAAAGTCAGCAGAAACATATGAAGTTGCTTTGCACCCTGAGAACTGAGACCGAATGACTTAAAATCATGTTAAGATAGTATGACAACAAATTCCCTATGTTTCAAATCAGATTAATAAAAGAAACTGTTAGCCTGTTTTAGCTAAATGATTTATTTTAGTCTTAAAAATAAATCTGGGTTGGGGGTGGTGGCTCACACCTGGAATTAAAACACTTTGGGAAGCAGAGGGAGAATAGCTTGAGGTATGAATCTGACACCAGCCTGGGCAACAGCAAGATACCTTATCCACAAAGACAAACATATTAGCCACACACAGTGGTCTGTGTCTGTAGTCCCAGCTACTCAGTAAGCTGAGGCAGAAGAATTGCTCGAGCTTAGGAGTTCGAGGTTGCAGTGAGCTATGATGACATCATTGTACTCTAGCGAAGACAGAATTTTGTCTGGAAAAACTAACAGCTCTAAACAAAACCCACAAACTACCAGGGGGGGGCGCCGCGCCCCCCCCCCCCCCCCCCCCCCCGCCGGCGGGGGGGGGGGGCGGGGGGGTGGGGGGGGGGGGGTGGGGGGGGGGTGGGGGTGCGGGGGTCGGGGGGGGGGGGGGGGGGGGGTGGGGGTGTGTGGGTGGGGGGGGGGGGGGGGGGGGGGGGGGGGGGGGGGGGGGGGGGGGGGGGGGGGGGGGGGGGGGGGGGGGGGGGGGGGGGGGGGGGGGGGGGGGGGGGGGGGGGGGGGGGGG
>CAUYPK010056138.1:0-27225 GCA_963574355.1 Loris lydekkerianus | reverse complement strand
ACACAACGAGAATAATGTTACTATAGCTGTAATATATATATATATATATATATATATATATATATATATATATATATATATATATAGCTATTATAGCTTTTCCTTCTTCTAGCACCTTTCCCACCCTTTCTGGACCTGAAGACCCCTAAGAGCCAGTTGATGTGTGGAATAGAAGAGCCTATCTTGAGGCTTTGTAATTATTAGATGAATTATTCATATAATTTAAAATGAAGAGCTTACTTTCATCTGAGTTAACCAAAGGTTTTAAAATAAATTTTCTTGTAACTTCAGTAATTTAACTGACTCTTTATGCTGGGTGAGTAGAGATTGCTACATGTTTAAATATAATAGATCCAAAATTTACTATTTGCGTTTGAAATCTTATGCCAAGTGAATTTCAAGACCCTTTCTGGAATAATTGGCACAAGGAAAGCAAAGAACTAACTAGGATTTAGAATAGTCCATCCAGTTCTCAGTGGGTTATGTTAGAATATTTTTGTGTACGTTTAGCTAATATACTTCTACACTTATTATTATTTATGTTTTCAAGAGCATTATTTATGAGGTAATTCTTATACTCCTAACACTGCAGTAGATAAATACCTTGATCTCAGTAAAAATCTGTTTAGAAATTGATTTTTTTAAAAAATATTCTTAATTTATCTTCTAGTGGGTAGTTTAAATAAATACCCTCTTCTCTTACTGGTGACCAGTAATAATGGTATGATATATTCTCATAGAATCTAACAGTAAGACTTAGTTTTGTGATGAACTTTCTGAATTATAAGAAAATAATAGGCTATTTCAAAAGCTTCAAACACTTATCTTAAACGCATCTTAGTTTCTTAATTGACCTGAAAATCCCTCTCAGACTGGGTATTGTAAGTGGAATTTCCCTAAAAATAAGCAAGAATCAAAAATTGGCCCAAAATAAGCCATTCAGAACATTGTCTCCTTCCAACGTCTTACAGTAAGTGAGAAGTGCTGTGCCCCCACCCCATGACTTCCCTGGCTGATGATGGCTTTTTCTTGGGAATACATTTTCCTAGAGAAATCCTAAGAACATTTGTTTCCTTGAAGGGATGTGTGCTGTTGCTAGTGAATGTTGATTTAGGATGAAGATTAAAGAAACATGAAGGACTAGAAAAGTCCTGGGTTTGATGTAGGGGAAGGGAGTAGGAAGGAACTTGTGTTTGTTGAATCCTTCGTTTGGCTTAGAGATAAGAATGGAACATAAATGTTACTTTCTCAACTGATGTTATGGCCCATTTTATAGGTGAAGAAATAACATAAGTTAATTAACTTGCCTAAATTCATGAGAGGAAGCTTCACATGCAAATACCCCTAGGAAAGGCAGCATATAGCTCTCAATTAACACTCGGATGATAATCATTATTATGTTACTATATTTATTATGCATATATCAAGCACTTTACATGTAATTTTTATTTGATCCACAATACCCTTGAAAATATACTACTGTTTCTATTTTAAATATGAAGCAGTTATGACTTAAAGAAGGTAAGTAATTTTCACATAGTGAAGGGACAGGTCAGATTTTAAATTGAGTGTCTATTCTTAACTCTAGTAGTAAACATGTTCCCATGTCACATGTGATGTTAAAAATAATTATCTGAATATTTTTAAGGTTTTTTGCAAGGATGAGTGTCTTTCTAGTGACCTTATCCTCATTACCCCACTATTAGCCCAACTTTTCAGTGGTTGACTCCATTTTCAGATGCAGAAGCCCTCATTAGTCTAAAGCAATCAGCATGACCCATCCTCTTGGCTACAGTTATAGGTTCAAGATGGGCGCATCTATAAATGAGAACCCTGAGAACCAATTAGACATGAGGTAATGTTTACTGGGGCTTTTGGGAAAGAGAAATTTGTCAATATTTGACAGCATAGGGTGGTGCCCGTGGCTCAAGGAGTAGGGCGCCAGCCCCATATACTGGAGGTGGTGGGTTCAAACCCAGCCCTTGCTGAAACTGCCAAAAAAAAAAAAAAAGATTTGACAGCATAGCATGAGAGTTGAGATCTGGAACTACAGTTCTTTTGTGATCATCAGAACAAGCCCAAAGCTGCCAGTGACTACCACCTGGAATATGGCAGGGAAAGAATGAAGCTAGTACTCAGCGGGCAGAGAGGAGAGAGATGAATCCCAATGGGCACTTGTCCCTGAAGCTGTCATTACCCAAAGATCCTGTAATTACACCAAACATTGATTTCCCTTCTTGTTTTTTTGTTTATGGTAATTTGATTTTTCAAGTGATTGGAGTTGAACAAATCCTAATGTTTTCATTTCAATCAGAAAGCAACAACCTCAAAAAAAATTGATAAATACGGCTACACTAAATTAAGGATTTCTGTATGTGAAAAGTCATATTATATTGGACAACAGTCTCAAAGAGCAAAAAAAAATTTGTAATACACAAAATTGAAGGATAAGTATCCAGAATATATTTTAAAAATCTTATAAATAAAAAGGTAATGGCAAAAACCCCAATATTTTTATAATAGAATTGGTATGTATGCACAAATTTCTTTAGATGATTTAATTTGCAAGTAATACTGGTGTATATTTATGGGATACAGTGTGATGTTTTGACATATGCATGCAGTGTAGAAAGACTAAATTGAGCGAGTTAACACATCCATCACTTCACCTACTTATTTTTTTCTGGAGAGGACATTTAAAATCTACTCTGTAAGCAATTTTGAATTATGCAAAACTTTACTATTAACTATGGTTATCAGGCTATGCAGTAGATTTCTAAAATGTATCTCTCCTGTCTAAATTAAACTTTGAATGCTTTGGCCTACGTCTCCCCTTTCTCCACCCCACCCTCAGCCTCTGGTTACCACTGTTACCTTCTCTGCTTCTGAGTTCAATGTTTTTACATTCCACTTGTGAATATTTTTCTTTCCAAGCCTGGCTTATTTCATTTAACATAAAGTTCTCCAGGTTCATCTATACTGTTGGAAAAGAAAGGATTTTGTTCTTTTTCAAGGTTGTGTAGTATTCTGCTATGTATATATAGCACATTTTTTAATCTGTTTATTCATTGATCGACACCAAGGTTGTTTCCACATCTTGCATATTGTGCATAATGCAGAAATGAACATAGAAATGCAAATATGTCTTCGTCATACTGATTCAAATTCCTTGGTGTATATACCCATCCATAATTGGGATTATTAATATAATATAGTAATTCTGTTTTTAGATTTTTAAGAAATTTCCAAACTGCTTTCCATAATAACTATACTAATTTACATTTTCACCAATAGTGCACAAGGGTCCTCTTTTCTCCACCTGCTTACTAATACTTCTTATCTTTTGTCTTTTTGATAACAGCTATTCTAACAAGAGTGAAGGGATATCTCATTGTGGTTTTCATTTACAATTCCCTTGTGATAATGATGTTGGAGAGAATTTTCATATATCTGATGGTGATTTGCATGTTATATGTGAGAAATGTCTATTCAGTGCCTCTGCTCATATTTAATAGGTTTATTTGTTTTCTAGTAGTTTGAAAAGACAGGATTTTGTTCTTTTTCAAGGTTGTGTAGTATTCCGTTATGGAATTGGGTAGTTTGAGTTCCTTGTATATTTTGTATATTAGCCACTTAGCAGCAGCAGGATCCACAATAACTGTTCTATTCTACAGACTGTTTCTCATCCTGGGAGTCGTCCCTTCTCTCTATTAACTATTTCCTTAGTTCTACTGATCCCCTTCTACATTCCTCAAGAGACAGGAATATTGTTATAGATGTTAGGAAAAAAACTTCCTTTCTTAGCCTTGTAAGGTCTTGGCTTCATCACCTATAGAATTTAAAACAAATAAAACTGACTTATATTCCCAACTTTTCTTGTAGCTGAAATATCAAACTCTATGTTTTCTATATTTTATTTTGTATTGTGAAAAGGTAATATAGCAGAAGCATGATAACTGAAGATTTCTTCTTAGTAGATGGGAATTATTTCTAGAAACATAACAGACGTTTGATCTACTATGGTACATTTTTGTCATTGGTAACTCCATAGTCTGTGTATCTGCTTGAACTTGGGTTGGGTCAGTGGTTGGATTAGAATGAAGTTGCATGAAGTTTAACTGTCTCTAGGAAAGAGTATTGTGTTATTTTACCTGTGAATTAACTGTTGTTCATACCAGTAGAGCAGGTAATCATACAGCAGCTCTTATAGACTATATTTGAATTCTTCCTCAATCCTTCAAACCAAGTTTCAATATGGAACCCACTGATCTTTGAGTTTCATATTAATAATTTATAAGTGTAATCTTAAAAATACCTAGTGCAATTAAAAAAGTGGTACTGTACTATTTTGTGTAACAAAAGCAAAATCCTTCAGTATGTTATAAATTCAACTTAATCTTGCACTAATATTGGATGACTTTTTGTATCTTCCCTCATTCTATTATGAGAAAATACTGAAAGCAAATACGTAATGGCTGTGTGACTTCCCAGGAGAAACTCGAATGCTTGTTGTAATAAAAATTGGCTTTTATGCAACTTAATTAGCTGTTATCCTTCCTTCTCTCCATGTAGTAAAATTAACTGAATGTTTTTCCTTAAATGATAGAAATATAATGTTTGTAATGGAAAACTTTGGGATATCCCTGTAATAAATATAAACCAACACACTAATTTCTCACCCTTCTTCAATATTTAAAAAGTATTTCTGAGTAACACATTATAAAAATTGTCTAGACTCCCATAGTAAGTGGGAGACCAGGCCCAGCCTGTAAGTAAAGTTTTATGGGAACACACATCAAAAAAATTAAGAAAAAAAAATTAATTTCAGGAGAAAAAGTCTACTTTTAAGTATATAATTTGAGAGTTTAAAAAAATATGAACTATATTGAAAATATGAACTAAAAATATGAACTTTATGAAACTATGAACTAAAAACTGGTATCACGGCCTACCTTATCTGCCCCTCATATTCCAACTGTTTGTAGATTTAGTGAATTTATAAAAGAGATATAAATTTTTTAAAAAGATCTTTGACACCTTTTAGTTTAAGGCACAAAAAGCAACTCAAAAAGCTATTTTTATTCTGGGGTAATTTTAATGATTAAAACTTTTTTAAAGAAAGAATTAATTTATAAAATCGTAATACTCCTATACTTCAATCAGAACACACAAAAACTAATTACAACATTTTATATTTTAAATAATATGTTTGAACATCAAGTAGTTTCCCAGTACTAATGAATAGAAGGCAGAGAAATGAAATAACCAATATAAATATTTGAAAAGAAGAGATAGAATTCTCTTATTTTGCAAAGTGCATGGTTACATAACTATAAATCTGAAGTACATTAGTACCAACAACTTCAAGAAAAAATACACAAACAAGGTACAGTGATGTATCCTAAATGATTACATTCGAATATTGATAATCTTTTCTCTACACTAGTAATGAACACTTAGAAAATGAAATAAAATATATTCTGCTCAAAACAAAAAAGAAATCCATAAATACATTTTAAAAGAAAGGCATAGGGCGGGGCTTGTGGCTTAGTGAGCAGGGCACCAGCCCCATATATCAAGGGTGGTGGGTTGAAACCCTAGCCCCGGCCAAAACTGCGACAATAAAATAGCACGGCATCGTGGCAGGCCCCTGTAGTCCCAGCTACTCTGGAGGCTGAGGCAAGAGAATTGCCTAAGCCCAGGAGCTGGAGGTTGCTGTGAACTGTGTGATGCCACGGCACTCTACCATGGGCGATAAAGTGAAACTTTATCTCTATAAAAAAAAAAAAAAGAAAGGCATAAATCTACATAAAAATTCAGTAACATCTTATTGAAATCCCTGAAATAAACCTTGAACAGAAGAAATGACACATTATGTTCTACCTGGGAACATTTAATTTCTTTATAATGTCTATTCCTCTTCCAAAATTATTATAAAATTTTAATACACTCTATTATATTCTTGTTAGATCAATAAAATGTTAACATAGAATTAGACACGTATGACAATGGAACAGGACACAGAATCTAGAAGTCAATTTATGTGAGAAGTTATTATATGGCTAAAGTGATCTTTTAATTCTGTAAGGAATACAAAGTTTATATTTAAAATGAAGCTATCATAGTTAGTCACCTATCCAGAAACATATGATTTTGAACACCTTGTCTCTAATAAATTATAGAATAAAATCCAGGTGATATAAAGTCATGTCTTAAATGTACAGCAAAAGGTAAGAAAATTCTGGAAAGGAACTCTACAAATACATATATAATTCAAGAATGAAGAAAACCATTTTAACTAAGACCAGAAAAATAAAAATTTTAAAGGGAAAGATAGACATATTTTAATATAAAAATATGTGAAGTTTTCAGCAGATATTATCTTTAAAAAGCCAAAAGGAAAACAATTGTTATAAAAATAAATATATTACATATGACAGATGAAAGATTAATACCTCATATATAGGAAGTACTCTCATAAACACGTTAGAAAGATTAATACCTCATATATAGGGAGTACTCTCATAAACAAATGTTATAATACACAGAAACATAAACCAAGATATGAATGAACAATTAATGAGAGAAAAACAGACATATAAAAAGATGCTCAGATTCACAACTGATTTAAGGGTATCAGCCATGTCCTAGGTGAAGGATTCAACTATAACTTGAACTTTACCTAACAAACTCAAGCAATGTAACCTAGTCATTGTACTCTCATATTAATCTGAAATAAATTTTAAAAAAAGAAAGTGAATCGCCACATGAAGTATCAAACACAGGTGTTGAGAGAGTCAAGCTCTAGTGTTTAGCCAGTACACTTGAGTGTTGTTACTATATTGAATCATCTCAGTACTTGTTCGTAAAAAGCTGCTTTCTCAAGTATTACACCCCCCTGACTGCTTTCTGATCTTCCTAGCTCTGATCTTGTGTGATTGTGGTATAGTCATTCTGGGCACATCCGTGACTAGATGGGAGGTCTGGAGGCAAGGGCAGGGTCCATGGGGAGTGCTGGGGGCTGGATAGCATGGTTTGCATCAGCCTTCCTGATCAGCAACATTTCTCGAATGTTGTTGCACACTGTTGCCATGAGAACTGATCCTATGTGACTCCCCTGGTGGTTTACACTCACACCTAGTTTCCACCAGTCTTTGACCTATGCACCTTTTCCTTTGGCTGAATTTAATCTGTATCCTTTTGCTATAATAAATGATAATCATGCACATGAACAGCTGATTTATGTGTGTCCTAGTGAATTATCAAGCCTAAGGATAATCTTGGGAACCACTGACCTTGGCTTTTGTGTGTGACTTCTTTGTTTGGCAGAATGTTTCCAGGGTCATCCATGCAGTAGCTTGTATCACTACTCTGTTCCATGTGTATGGCTAAGTAATATTCCATTGTAGGTATGTAGACTACAATTTGTTTATCCACGTATCAGTTGATGGGAGTTTGAGTAGTTCCTACTTTTAGACTTTTATAAGTAGCCTCTTGTCAGAGACTTCTGAATAGCAGATATTACATTTTAAACCTTCATTCTCACCCTGATTTTTATCTTTAGTCTTACTCTATATAAGATTGTATTCTTGTGGTAGACTTTTTAAAAATTGGAGTTATAAATAAGGTTTCTTGAATCTTTACAACTTTCATTCAGACACATGGTTTAATCTTTTTTTCTTTTAATGAACTAACATGAGTCTTCCAAAGCATCTTGAAATAATCCATTTTCAAATTCATGATTCTTAAAGTGCTACTTCAAGTATCTGCAAACACATAAACAAATCCCTATTTGCAACATCTCTGTGGTAACTTAGCTTAAAGTCAGCAATATGAACAAATAAATTAGCAGGCCAACAAGATCTGAGGATGTGAATTTATTGCAATCAGCCTAGCAAAGGTAAGCAATTGATTTTATTTCTTAGTTCTTATTTAAGGATAACTTATGATTGAATTTACATTTTGAAAACTAATTGTAATAATTTGTCTAACCGATTTTTCTGTGATATAATGTTATTTAAATTGGCTTTCCGTTTGAGTAGCTTTGCCAATAATATAAATTTTTGACTTGCGGCAGAATGCATGCGGTGGTGGCAAAACCAAAACTTTTAGAAGATGCAGTGAAGCTCACATACCTACATTTTTGGGAAACTATAAAAAATACAAAGTAATTACTTCAGAGTAGCTGAAATCTTCCTACCTGGGTACTCTGTACTATATATTTTCAAAGGTATGGATGGGTCATTTATATAAATTTTTTTCAAGAAAACCTGATCAGGACATCTAGATTTAGTGTCAATCACTGATCATTTTCTGTCCTTCTTTATGACTCCTAATATCACAATCAGGTTTTTCAATGTTACCGGAACTTGAGATTATTTCAAAACTATTACATCGACTCAGATTTCATTGGATTATCATTGTTTCTCTCTTGTATTACCAATATGTGTTTTCCTATCTCATTTTTTTTTTAATTGTTCACGTCTTTTGTTTTTTAGATATCACCATGATAGATTATACAATGTTGTGGAACTTGAGTTTATTTTTCTCAGGCAGGAACATTGAAATCTTTCAGCCTTCTTCTAGAAAATCAACATTTTCTTCTTCTAAGTACCATTCCTTGGTCCATGCCTTTGTCATGCTCACCTCATAAACCTGATTGGAAGGCAATTCCTGAGAATCTCTGTGTAGTCAAATTTCTGAATTCCCAGAAGATAATTGGAAATTTAGTCCTGCACTACCACAGTACAGACCACGATACCAACACACTGATATATGTATACAGCAGGTTTGATCTCAGAAATATTTTTGTATTTTCTTCTATATTTTTTTCTATTCTCATTTTTATCTTTGCATTTTTATAAATCTGTGTTTGAGAAAACAGTTGAGAAAAATGTGCAAGGCAACTTTAATACAGATACTCTGTTTCCTCGAAAATAAGACATCCTTCAAAAATAAGACCTACTTACAGGAAAGATAAGACGTCCCCTGAAAATAAGACCTAGCACATCTTTGGGAGTAAAACTTAATATAAGACACTGTCTTATTTTCGGGGAAACAGGGTAGATGTAACACAGCACTATTTCATCATTGCTAATTGATTTCAGTTGCTTATATCTACGTCAAGACTGGGTTAACAATCTCAAATAAGATGGCTTATTTTCTCCTTTCATTTGATCCTATAGCAGCTAACGTATAGCATCATTACATCATAAATATGAAACAAAATATGGTTCTAAACTCACTTGTGAGTGAAAAATGCCCTTATATGAGGTAGCAGTGAGGAAGATCTGATGACTTCCCTAAGAACTACTGCATAAAGAATGCTCAGCAATGTTATTTCCTAGATAGCCTCAAGGGCTCTGGGGTGAAGGGGGAAGTCTGACCATCTCAGTGACATGGTGGCCATAGGGTAGAATAGCAAGGGGTTGAGTTGCTAGGGACAGTGCTGGGCTCTGTCTTATCCCCCTGAGCCTAGAGCTCAGTTATAACCTAGGGAGTCAGGATCGCATGCTCCCTCTCTGAGAGCATCCTTCACCTCTGCAACCATCTGGTTTATGATAGACTCCTAAAATGTGTCATTCTGAAGCTGGGTGTTTCTCAAAGTATGTTTCTAAATTAGGACAAATGCTCTAAATCAAAATATTAAATTAACAAAGAAAAATGACTGGGTAGTCCAAATACTCATTATTACATACCTAATGCTTCCATAATGATTAATGTTCTCTGGTAAAAAGACTCAATGTTTCTAAACCATTGAACATGCTCAGTTGATGCCTTTGTGTCCTTTTGATTTCCTATTCTGACTTCCACTGCCTCCTTGTATTCCTGAGATCTTGGTGAACACTCTATATTTCTATCCCCTTAAGGATCTACCCTGAATATTGTGTGCCTTTTTCCTGGGACTGTAGCTTACCTTTTTATTGAGACTAATGCTTATGAGACATATGTACAAACCTATTTACATATGTACATACATACGTAGATACACTCAGATCTGACTCTTTAATTTTCATTTTATCTTTATCTTAACACTGGTCCCATCCACTGAGTCTTGAAACATTTTCTAATGCATTTTCTGACTTTTGGAAACATATGGTCATACCATCATTTGCTAAGATGTCTGCCTTAGTCTTGAAACATTACTCTGAAATACTTGCCAGTTCATGCCAAAAAGAGGAACTTAACTCCTTTCATTAAAAGATACTGTATTTTTTTTTTTTCTAACTCTCTTACATGTCTGGATACCTCTACCTTTTCTGCATCACAACCACCTGAGAGACGCCTTCTCAAGCTTCTCCAAACCGCCCCTCCCTTAGTCTTTCAGTTGCCAACATGGCAAAGACCTCTCATCTGTTATGATTAATTGATAGTGACGTGTATACTCTAGAGAAAGATGAAAAGGCTGCATGCAAGATTGCCAGGAAGGCGTTGAAAGTCGGTAGTGGAAGTTTGCCAGGGGTATGGGCTGATAGGTGAAGGGAAGGGGAGAAGTGTCCCTGCCCTGCCCTGCCCTGCCCAAGGAACACTCCTTTGGTCCAGTTCAGTGCTTTACAATGAATTTTTATCTGATATAATGTATTATTTTCACTACATAGCCTCCCTTGTAATACAGAAGGCCTGTTTCATGGTAAATGGCAAGATTTTAGGGATGATATGCCCTGGTGTAAGTATTGTAGCTTTCATCTTGTTTTCACCTTGATAAACAATGTAACTATCAATTTTAATATAATCTACATATATATATATATATATATACATATATACACACACATATATATGCATTATATATGTTGTATATAAACTGTACTTGTATAGGAGGATGTGTCTGACTGGTGAGCCTGGATCAGTTATACCTAACATATTTTCTAACATTGAGATACCATGACCTTGGAAAAATTTGGAGTTACATTTCTATTATTATCCAAAAAGCAATGATTACCTGAAGACCAGGAGTTAAACATTTTTATATGAAGGGCCAGATAGCAAATATTTTGGGCTTTGTGGTCACGTATGAGATTTTGGCCATATATTATTCCTTGTTTTCTCATTTTTAACCAGTCTTTAAAAATGAAAATCTTTCTTACCCCATGGGTCATACAAAGTTTGCTGACTTACAGTTTAGATCATGAATTCAATGGAACTGTCATACACAGATCTTTATGTTCTGGTTCCCCTAGACAATAATACCCTCACTAGAATGGACTATATTTCAAAATTTCAACTACAAAATTAGAATTTATCCCATGATAATATGGTAGGAAACAGTACAACTATAGCTTTGATGTTTATTCTCATCATCAATAGTGTAAGAATAATATATGAGAAAATGAAGAAAAAATTATTTAAGCATATTCTTTTCTGAGTAAGAAGAGTTACTCCATCTCTAGAAGACTAGGGTTTTAAATCACAGTGTAAAAACTATAATCTTCAATTTTACTCAATTTACTCTTACCTGAAACTCAATGTTGAGACCTATCATCTTACTGTAAACATCCATTTGAAAAAAAGGCAATTTCTTAAAAGTGTCATCCTGAGTGTGATGAACATCTCCCACGTATCAAATCAACATTAATAATGCTGATGGACGGTGATGGGAATCAAAAACCACAAAGAAGTATTCCCTCTGTAGTCATCAGAAAGTCTACTTCATTAGGGGAGAGAAAACAACAGATGCTTTCAGAAATACCATGAAATACCAGACGTTCATTCAATAGGACCTAAACAAATAGAAAGATTGATTTTGGCTGATATTGACATTACATTCAATTATTCATAGTTATAAATAAAAAACATACGATTTTGTAAATCAGACATAAACTAACTGAACACAGGTGATCAATTTGCATGTGACCTCCTGTAAGTTACTAACCTTACCTTTTCTGAAATTTTGCCTCCTCCCGTGTGGTGCTGATATAAATAATTTAGCTATCCTAAGACCAAAAACATAAAACCAACCAACCAACCAAACAAACAAACAAATAAAAAACAAGATTGATTTACATGTTCTCTATTCTAAGTAATAAAATCCTTTTCTTTTTACATTAGCAGAATGTTCATAGTGGGAAAGAACTATATTTTTCTGTGTGGTAGGAGTAGGGCTAAGAGATACTTATCGCTGAATCTCTCACCACATTTGGTGTTGGAGAGCCTCATCAATCATTTGTACTCATAGTTTATTATTTTTGTTTTATTCCTTTCTTTCACTGTAACAAAAACAAACAACATATAAGTAAAGTGAGTGTCCAGTTAACACAAGCCACAAATTTCGCATTCCAGAGCAGGGACCAGACATTGCAATTTCACAAAGTCCTGAGCAGAGCCCTTCTATTACCTTTTGTGTTTCTGTGGAAACCCAATGTACTCATAGCTAAAAGGTCATTTGGTACAGAATTGTGTTTTTAGCAAGTGCAGAAAAGTCAGTTGCATATTGTTTTTTGTAAGGGAGATTTTGTACCTAGTGTTCTCAATACTATTAATTTTTTCTCAACATTGAATTGCTCTATATGTGAAAAATTATCCTGGACCAAACACTAAAGCAAACATTTCATATGGAAAGATCAGCAGGGTTCAGTCCCATTAATTTTCTGTTCTTGTTTTACCTGGTAAAGCATATTTTCATTTCACAAATTTTAATTACTCACCAACTACCCCTGTGTTGTACCAGGTATATTATGGGATACCACCATGGAAATGCTTAGCTCTAGTAAGAATCACAATTATGACATCCCAAAAAAGAGTTAAAATAAGCAAACCTGTCATTTGAAATATTATAAACACAATGAAATGGTTCCTATTCTGCTGGGTTACTGGGTATCTTGGTCTTGTTATACAGTGATTAAGCAACTGTTATCTAGATGTGTCGTTCATAGCATTCTTCTTGCACATGTAAAGATAAAAAAAACTCACTTTTAAAATCAGCTGCTCAAATATGAAGGAGAGATAGGCACACAGATATATATATAGAGCAAGAAAGTCATGAGCTATAAATAGGCAAGCTACTCTGAAGCCAATTAAATGGAAAATTAATAGCAGTGTTGTGCAAACATCAAATTTCTAGGGTAAATTATTCAATCTCTTTAAAGACCTGCTAATGCTCTGGTGCTTTTATATAAGTTATTACATAAATAAGAAATCTGTGATAGTATTATACATTTCCGTTATTTAGAAATAATTTTTTATGCCATGGAAGGTATGATTATACATTTTGGGAGCAGGTAAAGCTCTGCTTCCTCGTTACGGAGAGCCTTTTCAGACAGAATCATAAACAAACCGTCTAGTGCTCTGTGGGTGACAAGGATGTACATGTCTGATTAATGGTTGACCTTGGTGACACCTGGAATCCAAACTGTTGGAACTGAACCTCAGGAAATGCTTCAAGGACATGAGGAAGCGCCACCTGAGAACACAGATGCTGATAACAGAGAAATAATTACATCCGGGATGAAACCTGTGAATAAAGGAAGTCACTGAACTTAACTAGAAACCAGAGGGCAGAAGGCAGAGCAGGGAAGGGGCTAACCCAACAGAAGCAGAGAGCCCAGCTGTGGATCTGCTCGCTCTCCTCCTCTGAGAGCTGCCCCTGCCTGGGTCCCTCTCAGCCTCCACCACTCCAGGTGGAAGCGCCCTCCCCTTTGACCTCTGCTTGGCTTATTTAACCTGTGCATCTCATTTTGGCTTCCTTTCTTGCGTGCTGCTTTTTCCCCCCTTTCTTTTTCCTGGAGGAAGAGAACCACATTTCCAAAATAAAAATATAAAATAACTAAAAAAAAATGTATAGGCAACATTATTAAAAATCTGGATGTTTATATTGGATAGTGGTATTTACACTGCTAACATCAGTCAAAACTAATTTATCATTATCAGTCAGGATTAATTTATGAAGAGGGTGGATTACCGTCAGCCTCATGGGGCTGTAGTACTCACGGCAGCATTTCCAAGGAAATAGAGGTCATAGTTACTCATCAAGTCTTGTGTTCTTGAGGTTCAATTTATTTGCATCTAAAGTAGAGCTGATACTACATTTTTGAAGGTGAAAATTTATCTCACTGAGAGCTGAGATTTTGAAATAACTACTTATGAAGGCATTGCTTTATCTCTATGTATTTTTTTTTATTCTTTCAACATGTTTTCAAAATTACATTCTGATATAGCTTAGACTTATATTTTCTGGTCCTCAGAGAAGATTTATATAAAAAAGAAAAGAAACACATAACCATCCTCTTGATGATTACTGAGGAAAAAGAAAAGCACAAGGTTATTTTATATGACCCTCACCTAAGCTATTAACTTAAAGACAGAAAACTAAAACAGCTGAAAGCAGTTTTCTTCAAGAAGTAAAGGCAGAGAGGTGTCCAGGTGGAGGTAAACTGCAGTTTTGCTTAAAGAACACAACTGCAAATATTCATGTTGTTGGTGAGCAGATGCTCAACACAGCCAAGATTTCTTGTCACCTTCCTGCATAAAAAGGTGGGTCCTCTTTGCAGTGGAGATGGGAGAGACTGGACAGTAAATGTGAATGAAGTGGCTAAGTGGGAAGGTCTTTACCAATGAAAGGCTCTTTGCTTAGGGGAGTTAAAGCTCATGAAACATGAAGAGTTCTGCAATCAGTGAGGTGAGTGAACGTCGGAAAGACTTAATTTAGTTCTACTCAACAATTAGGTCAGTCTCTGCTTTTTTTTGATAATTGGAAAGGATTTATGATTTTATAGCTGATTTTTAGAAATATTTTAATCTATAAATCATTAAGTTTAGGTCATAATTTATTTCTTAGTTGGCCATCAAAGGTCGGGCTCATGCAGGAAATTATGATCCACTTGGCAACAACAACTATAGTTACTGTACCAAGGGAAAGAAATTACTACCTGACTTCCCAAGCCTTGGCTGTGCAAAACCCACTCCATTAAGTCAGCCTACTCTTAATAAATATGCTCAAATAAATTTGGGAATGCAACAAACAACAGTAGAGGGAGAGAAAACAAAGTTGTAATTGATGCCAAAAAGAGAAATGGGCAAAGAACACCTGTCTACTCTTTCCTGAATGGCCAGCACTCAAAATGGCATCCTGCCGATGGGTTGTGATAAAATAACAATTCAAACGTTTTAAGCAAGGGAGTGGAATGGTCAGATTGTCAATTTAGGAACCTTGTTGGTTCCTTTGTGGATAACAGACTAAAGGGTGATGGGAAGGGAATCAGAGAATTCTGTTGTGCTTTTTCAGACCATTTCAGGTAATAATCTAAGGTATTGGTAATAGATGAGGAGAAACATGAAAACATTCCAGAACAGTGAGGAAAAAAAAAAAAGTCAAGAAACTTTGTTACTTTATTAAATGTCAGAGGTAAGGGAAACAGAGGGCCCAGGAATGATATTCAGATTGTAGGCACCTGAGTAGATGGCCAAGCAGTAAGTTGCTGGAGCCGTAATCTGAGAAAAAATACTGACAGTGGAGCAGCTGTCAAAGGAACAGTGCTGTGTGGTTCTGCCCGAGACAGGGATGAAAAGCCTGAAAAGCAGCCCAAACACTGCTGGTTCCTGCTAACAGGAAGAAGGAGCAAGTAAATAGAAATGACTCAGCCATCAAAACTAGCTTTTCATTTTTGTTGTTTCTAACAAAATTCTCCCATGAAGAATTCATTTTATTTATATGAATTTATTTAAATATGTTATTTTGAAATAATTTAAACATTATGAAAACCTTTGTGAATGAGGTGAAAACTGTGTTAATTAGTAGGATGTAAGCACTCCAATTTGTACAAATAATCAATACATGGAATCCGACAAAGGCATAAATGTCTTCATGATCTATGTACATATGACTTAATAAAAAAAAAAAGAAAGAAAGAAAACCATTAACCTGACTGTGTGTGTACCCTATATGGGAAGATGAATCACATTTTAAAAGCCTGTTTTTAAATTACCTTTGCCCATTATTTACTTCTGTAAATTTTGAAACAATGCATACTATTCATCTCAGATGACTTGATTATAACAGGAATTCTAAAAAGGGAGTTTCCAAGTACTCTTCTAAAAACCATTAATAGTCTTTACTAATTTAGGCCCAATGGAGTTCTTTAATAACTGTGTGAAAGAATAATAAATCTGACAGTTGAGGACAAGGCCTGACCTGGTTATCCTAACTTTCCTTGATGGAAAGCTTTCCTGGGCCAGCGTTGAGCAAATTAGTACACAAGCTTTCCAGTAAGGTGGCAATTACCCACAGTGATTACTACATCTTTGCCTAAGGGATTGGAAAATTTGAGAAATAGATAAAATCTAGAGTGTGCCCTCTGAGAATTTGTGGCTATGTT
Source organism: Loris lydekkerianus (assembly GCA_963574355.1). Classification (NCBI taxonomy): domain Eukaryota; kingdom Metazoa; phylum Chordata; class Mammalia; order Primates; family Lorisidae; genus Loris; species Loris lydekkerianus. The sequence goes on along the minus strand of CAUYPK010056138.1, from coordinate 10,915 downwards.
ACCATTGTCACATGTGTTTCAACCCCAGTCTTCCACATTCACCGTTGATATCAAGCATTTGTCCCAGAAAGTGCTTCTCCATTGCTGACGGACTCGAGGCATACTTGGCTGTCTATGTGAGGCTGTCGCTTTTTAATTTTTTCTGCTTGTTTTGTCAAGCTGCTGTGGGTTGCTGCAAGATGTTTCTGACACTCCGTTCCTGCTTTTGGTACAAGACTTTCAGAGTCATGTGAAATCTAAACATGTTTGGGATCAGAAGCTTGTAGCAGGGATTATATTGGAACATAACTGGCACAGTTCCACATGTGAATTTTGAGGTCAATTCTAATGATGTGTTGTAAAATGTTCTTTTTCTTTAACTTTCTGTTTTTCAGCTCTGTATTTTCATTTTACTGTCTTTACTCAAAGCAAATTAGTGAGGTGGAGATGTCTTCCCTGGAAGGAAACTCCCTGTAGACCGTACACTCCAGCAACATCAACTGTGGTGTGTGAAATCGCTGAAGCAGGGACACTTGGAACAATCTGCGAGAAAGGTCTGGCTTTAAAAAGCCAACAGAGTCATCCACATTCATGTACGATTTCATGCATCAACATAAACCAAGAGCCAAGGTGATGTGGGTTTCTATCTTCGGGGTATAATAGAGACCCTTGACATGATATTGAAACATGTACATGAATAAAATACAGACTTTACATCAATACAACTTTTTGTGTGGTTGTTCTTGATGTCGCCATGCGGTTACTGCTGGAAGAGAAAAGTTGTACCACAGAATTTTCAAAAATGTAATTCTTTGTCAACAACCAACTAACAACATCAAACAATATTCTCTGACCTCACATTTTTATCAACGTGTTGAGTCAGGATGAAGGCTGATGGTGAAGTCTAGGGACCCACAGGATGGTGTTTCATTAGCCAACTTGTAAGAGAGACTAGAGGTCATCTGAAGGAAAGCTAATACCTAAATCAAAGAGGGTGGGAATTTTGGATACAATGGAGTATGTCTTAGTATTTTGTGGGGTGGAGTGGATGGGATGTGGGAAAGAAAAGACTAAGGCAGTTAGTGAAAAGCACTGACAACCATACAAAAAAGAGTAACTTTCAAGAAGTTTATCTCCTTTTTTGTGCTAAAATCAATCACCTGGGTATTGATTTGGGAGATCATAGGAATGTCCTCTCCTCACTTAGGATCCCTGGGAAAAGCTGATATTGTGCAACAAAGCAGAGCAGGGCATCTGTAGCAAGCAGACCAGGTGCCTCTTAAGCAGAGCATCTCAGCACTCAGGCATAACCTCAGTAGCCTGGGCAGACACTCAGCCTGGATCCCACCCCATGCATAGTGTCTAGTGCATAGTAGAAAAGGTCAAGCCATACACCAGGCACAGTGTCTCACACCTGTAATCTTTGCATTCCTCGAGGCCAAAATGGGAGGATCACTTGAAATCAGGAGTTCAAGACCAGCCTGAGCAAGAGTGAGACCTAGTTTGTATAAAAAATAAAATAAATTTATTTTATTTTTTGGGCATGGGCATGGGCATGGTGGTTCACACCTGTAATTCCAGCTACTTCAGGAGGTTGAGGCAGCAGGATTGTTTGAGCCTAGGAGTTTGAGGGCATCAGCTGTGACGATGCCTTGCATTGGGAGTGACAAAGGGAGACTCAGAAAGGAAAGAGATGAAGAGGTGAGGGGAGAGAAGGGGAAAGGGAAGAGAAGGGAAGGGAAGGAAGGGAAGGGGAGGGAAGGGAGAGAGGGAAGGAAAGAAAAAGAAAAAAATCAACCCAGAAAATTACAGTTTGTTTCTTTTATTTTGTTTCCATCTTTATTCCCAATTTAATATGACCTTGGAAATGCAAATTGCATAAGAACTGAAACACTCTTGAGAAAAAAGCAAACGTACTCCTCAGTTTTCTCTTGGCCCAAATTCCTTCCTCATTTACCATCTTCTTAGGTAATGCTTTTTATATCTGCTTTTCTGTTCCCTGTTTATTCATATTAATCAAGGAATAGCTGTCATACAAAACTAAATTCTCAGCTCTATCCTCTATTAGAGATTGACAGTTTGAATTCATTCCCTCACCTGCTAATACTAATTTATATTTCTTCTTCTGATTAACTATTAATATATCCCTCTGCCAGGCCGCCTCATGTAAGAGTCTTGTTGTCACTTTCAACCCATCCTCTGCTTCCCTTCTGCGTCTCACACTTTAGGCATCTCCTTTGCCCCCTTGCCACACACGACGCAGTCCACTCCCACGTCCTCACCACCACCCAGATGCAGTTCTGCTCCAGACTGCTAATATGGTTTTCTGGGTGTAGCCACTCTTCCTTCCAATATTGGCTCTGGTAGCCCTAGAATTATGTTTGCAAGTGCTGATCAGATTATAACATTTCTTTAACTTAAAATTATCTATGGTTCTGCAAAGAATACACTTTACGGGAGGCAGGGATGGCCTTCATAGAATCACGTACATCTTTTGGAATTATATTAATACTAAAAAGATTGTTTTTATGAGCATTAAGGATGTCTTTCATCGGGAGAGTGTCAACAGATTTCAATATAATCTCAAAAGAGTCTGGGCTGGACCCTGTACCATTACTTCCTCCCAAATGAAAACTAAAACTCATCAGTGTGGCTGGCAAGGACCTGTAGAATCCAGCCAACTCCTGCAGTGTGTGCAAGGGGAGGTGGAGTGACAGGATGCTGAGTACCCATATGGTAAAACTCAGAGTTAGGCAGTGATGGTGTCAGTCTCGGTTTGATCACCTGGCTGGCTGTCCTGGAAAGGTGCTCTGTTTGAACTTGATCTGGCCTACTGGATAAATGAGATAATATTTCTATTCTCATAGGACAGTTTTAGTTATTAAATTTAATAACAATGCAAGGTGACTGAGAAATAATAAGCACTCTGCAAATATGATTAAGTCCTGGGGCATCTGAGATACTATTTGCAAAGGTAGTACTATGCCCTCGTCTAGTATCTCCCTCTCCAGTGAGAAATCTCTTCTTTATCAATTAGCATTAGTTTTGTTGCAAGTTATGAAAAGCCCACAGCAAATTGGCTGAATCATGAAAAGGAATGTATTAGCTAATGTGGTTCAAAAAGCTCAGAGGGACACTGGACTTCAGGTACAATTTGTAGAGGACTTGGTTTATACTTTTCTAGTACACTATTTGTTCTGTCTTTTCCCAGGTATCAGTTTTTTTCTCGGGCTTAATTTCCTCATGGTGACAGGGTGACTGCAGACTCCACCACTGTACCTCACACCATTTAGAATAAGGAAGGACATTCATGTCTTAGAACTTGCAGTCAAAGTCTGAGAGTCCCTCTGCTTGGACTGGCTCAGGTCTCTTGCCCACCCATAAAGCTTCTCTGCAGCTGAGGTCACATCTTCAGTCTTAAGCAGCCCCTGAACCACTTGCACCTCAGAGAAAATTCAGAACTGCAGCAAAAGGTAAATATTTTAAATATTTAACAACCAGGATGATACGAGCAACACCAACGCAAGCACATTCCAGCCCAATCAGAACAGACATGTGCTGTGAGCGATCAGCGTTCCGAGGCTGGTGTTGCTGCCACATCCTGCCTGGGGGAGGGATGAAGGCAAGAATGGTTTGCTGAGGAGACAGATCTGAGGGATCCACTGTCCAAACCCACTAAAGAATGAGCTGCTCCTCAGTATTGTTCATCCTCCTCTGTAGCTAGAAAATCAGGATTCAGTTTCTCCTACTTGCTAATGAACTTCACCTTGAAAACAACATATATACAAAGGGAAAAGAAAAGGCGGATGTTAGCCTTCCTGTTCTCTATAAAGGAATAAATCATTGAAGACAAAACACACACACACACACACACACACACACACATGCTTTTTGACACAAAAAATGATTCTTACAAAATTCTACTTTAAAACTTTGGATTAGTAATTTATACCACTCACACACATAGAAATACTTGGAGATGTATTACTAGATCTTAAATTGTTTCAAATCATTTTCAAAAGTTTAGCAATTTTATTCAGCCGTTAAAAAAGATGGAGACTTTACACCTTTTGTATTAACCTGGGTAGAGTTAGAATACATTCTTGTAAGTAAAGTATCACAAGAATGGAGAAGCAAGAATCCAATTTACTCAATTTTAATATGAAGCCAGCAGATGATTTAATACATACTCACAAAAGAGAAAATCTCAAACAAATTCAATGTGGGGGGAGGGGTAATGAGAGAGCAGGGAGGAGGGGGAGGGGTGGGGGTCACAGTGTAGGGCACACCTCTTGGGGATGAGGCACAATTATAAGAGGGACTTTACCTAACAAATGCAAGCAGTGTAACCTACTTCTTCATGTCCTCAATGAACCCCAGACAATAAAAAGAAAAGGTTCAGCAGTTTTTCTCTAAAATGGTTTTTCTGAATCAATTTTTAATTCCATCATTGGAGGAACAACTAACAAACACTGTTTTCCATTCTTTAATTTCATTTCATACTTAAATCATGAAATGAATTACACCTTTTGTATTAACCTGGATAGAGTTAGAATACAACTCTAACTCACACCCTAACCCAGGAGTCTAAATTATATCACCGAACAAAGCTTCACATTATTCCCTCTTAGAAACATAACTGCCTGACTTTGTTTCTTTTTTGCCTCCCAGCTATGATTTCCTCAGCTGGGATGGGTCTGGAAGCTCTCCAGAAGCCACCGGGGCAGGGGGTGGTAACATGGGATTGGCATGTGACCCTCACCCCAGATTCTTCAAGGGTACCTCAAAGTAATAATGTGAGTGGGCTGGAATGTCGGGGGAAGAATGGCAGCTATTCTTTAATCTCATGTAGTATTTAAGAAAAAAAAAATCAAAAAGAGAATGTACATCCAGATTAGCTGTTTTGGAAATTCTGGGTTAGCTTGACATTAGGAAAGGGTGTCGACTTCTCTCAGAGGTGTGGAGTAGGACTGTGACTGCTCTGCTTATAACCAAAGGATATGGCTACCCAGGAGGAGTTCAACAAAAAGAAGAACCTAGAACCTATTTTAAAATATCACCTTAAATATGTTATTAGTGGCCCAAATCATGATCTCATTTCACTCACTCATTCCCTCCAAAAGAGATGTACTGAGTACCTTAGCTGCGGGCAGTGTTCTAACTCCTAATGATATAGAACATACAGAAAAATACAACATACTAAAGTCTTTTTCTCTCTTGGAATTTGTATTCCAGTGTGAGAGACATTAAAAAAAAATTAAAATCTCAAACAGGTATCAAATCTGAGTGGATATCAAATAAAAAAAACACAAAATATATGAGGTGGTGATGTGAGATGAAAAATCGTCACGTTGGCAGAGTTCTAGAACCAGAAGAATACCCTGGGAGAAGCTGATGATGGCATGGCAGGATGGTAGATAAGATCTGAGACTTGGAGGCTACCGGGTGTACCTTGCCCAGCTGCTCAGGGAGAGATGGAGGAGAGCAGGACGTTCAGCACTGACTGGATGGACACATTTGCTCCAGAGCCTCTTTCAGTTCCTTAGACTTCCCTCCTCTCTTGTCCGCTTCTAGCGTTTCAGTGGCGCTGTGGTGTAGCTCAAGCCTCTTCTTACAATTCCACCCAAGACCACGAAATGCTCATAATATGAGTAGAAAAGTAAGCAAAACTATTTAAAAATGCTTCTGCTGCCGTGGGATGGAAGGTCCCCACGCTGCCTTCTCCATCCCTTCACATTTTATTCCGAGTGCTGAGTCCCAGAATACAGGTCACTCCTTCCAGCCCCTTCCACACTGGAGCTTTCTCTGCTTCCCTGGGAGCTGGCACTGCACCCTTAGCATATCCTGAGAGAGCACGTGTGTGCCAGACCCCAGTTGTGGGTACAGCATGGTCCCAAAGGAGCATAATAGGAAGTAAAGATGCAGACATGTGAAAAACTCCTTCAATATATCAACTTTATCATTTTATAAGTAATATCAGAAAGACTAATCAATGAAGATTATTCAACATAGGAATTGGCAGCATATTTTTTTCTCCTTGGGCTATAAAAATTAGGTTGTGAATACTTTTGAAGGCATCCTGCTGAGGCTTAACATATAATATCAGGAAAAGGTGTGAAGGATTTTTTTTTTTATTTTAAATTGAAAGATTGTTAAGGGGCAGGGCACAGTGGCTCATGCCTATAATTTTACCACTCTGGGAGCCTGAAGCTGTGGATGGCTTGACTTCAGAAGTTCAAAACCAGTCTGAGAAAGAGCAAGATCCTGTCTCTATTAAAATAAGAAAATTTAGCCGGGCATCATGGTGGGCACCTGCCATCCCCAGGACTCAGGATCTTGAGGCAAGAGGATTACTCAAGTCCAAGAGTTTGAGGTTGCTGTGAGCTATGGTACCACTGCACTCTACCCAGGGGAACAGAGCGAGACTCTGTCTCAAAATAAAAAAAAAAAGATTGTTAAGGGACAGGTAATTGAGCTAGCAGGGACCACCACTGACGAAGCCTGGCTCTGCCCTTCAACCTTCAATCACCTGCCATGACCACCCACTAGGCACAGGGGTTTATCCAAGACCACTGTAGTAACTATGTTAGAGCTACTTTTAAAAAAATAATAATCATCACTTACAATTTTGTTAAGCAATAAGCTCCAATTACATTGTAATGATAACTGTTCTTCAAAGCTTTCTCCAAACAACCTCAACTGACATAAATGACTGTCCCCTTCCTGCCCTGGGTGCCTATGTCACAGCACTCTGCACATGCCTTGTCCTCCCTGACATGCTGCTCGTCACCCCTGTGGGCCTAGTGATGTTTCAGTCATGCTGGTGCCAGTGACAGAGCCCAGGACCTTCCACCCCAAAGTATGAGTGTAGGAGACCAGAATATGCCCCCTAAAAATATGCCAGTCTGACATAACAATTATTTGGAGCCAGTCATTTTGAGAAACTAAGACATAAGAGAAGCTCAGAAAAGTTACCATTGTGTAATATAAATTTATATCTACAAAAGAACTCATTGTAACAGTGTCTCTCCCTCCGCACCAGAAAGAGAAGGCTGGCCGAATCACTGGAGATGGCATAACAGATCTTACCCTAGTTTTACAATGCTTTTCTTGGCTATTTCATCTTAACTGTTTTAACCAGGTCTTTCTCTACACCCATCTTTATTATATTATTATTTTTTAAAGAATGATGGTATTTAAGCCTGAAGTCAAAGCAACCTCAGTGATATCTACTCTCGAGGCTTACTCGTGTCAGGGTTATGTCCCATGTACACAGGACTGTACATATCATCAAACTTCTGTTTCATTCTCTCTTGTTAATCTGTATTTTGTAATAGAAAGTCGCAGCTAATATCTCAACAAATGGGGGAGAAAATTGCTTTTCTTCCCCTACACCGAGTATTATGTGACTGAAACAATAAACAATGAATGAAAAAAATGAGGATTTAATTAGGATGTGAGTATTATTATTTTTCATTCTGAACCTCCTTATATGCTAAGTTGATCATCTCTGGATGGTCTTTTGTTTCATCAAAATTTTTGGAAAAACCTTCTCACCCCAGCAGCACAATAGGTCCCTTAGGAATGTCCAAGGGTTAGAATTTGTCATTCTGGAAGCTGTGAACTCCAAGTATGTGTGCTTTGATGTGCTATTAATTGGGTAGAAGTTGAATGAAAACTGACCTCCTCCATTTAGTGTATGTGCGACTGTTTATTATTTGATAGGAAGGAGGGTATAATGTTTACAAGCAGAAGACCTAGGTGCAAGGCACGCCTCTCTACCTGGAGTCAGGTAATCTTGGTTGGACCACTTAAATGTGCCTGAGTGTCTGTATTTGTATAATGAAGATAATAATAATATGAAGAAGAAAAAGAACAAAAAATAACATCAACAGACATAATGCATTTGTTTATCTCTTTGGAGATAACTCCAAATCACCTTTAAGATACCAGCAGTCACTGAAAAGGCTCCCCATCTTTTCAGATCAAACATTACTGCACTTTGCCATATATAATGTGCACTCTCATGCCCAAAATTTGGGGGGAAAAATAAGGATGTGCATGATACATGGGTAATTCTATCTATCTATCTATCTATCTATCTATCTATCTATCTATCTATCTATCTATCTATCTGTTTTTAATTCTTTTATTTATGCTTATGCATTAAAGTGTAACGCTAGAAAGCAACAATGATATCTATATGCGTATAATACCCTGCAATATGATAATCACATCCCTTGTGTTCTAACCTCTGCCCCAGGGCTCTCTCACTGGGCAGGTACTGCTGCTGCAGGAGCCTCCAGCCCTCAGAAGATATACCAAACACCATGGACACCACAGGTAGTATTGGGGTCTTGGGGAAGGAGGATCTTGGAGGTGGCCTTGCTCTCACAAGAGGTGGGAAGTGTGGGAAGCATCGGAAGTGTGGACCTGGCTGCTGCAGAGAAGTCAAGAGTCAGCCCAGGTTGCAGGTGAGAGTGGTCCAGAGGGTCTGAGTGCCCAGCTGCCCCCAGCTGTCCCCTTCTAGCCCACACTCATCCCCACATTCTCCCATTTCCTCTTCCCGTCCAAGTGTGTCAGTGAAACCATGGCCACAGTGGCTCTGCTGAGATCCCCAGCAAGCTTATTTCCCTGGAAGCTGGTGTGGGGGCCAGGGCTGGCCTTACTTGCCCCGGGCCCCTGATAATGGATGCCTTTACTTTCCAAGCTGCCTTGTCTCTCATGCACCTGGCCCCATTCTGAGGATCCTGGGGAAACACACTGAGGAGAAAGATCCCTGAACTGGGGCCTGGGAAACTTGGAGTCTGAGACCCAATTCTACTAACAGCCCACTGTTGTGGCCTTGGGCTTTCGTCACCCTGAAGTTCTGTCTGCAAGGGTACTTGGCAGAAAATATGAAAGCTCAGGGGACATCTGAGCCAATAGATTGTAATTTTCAGCTTATAACTTCTCCAAACTCCCAAGATCTTGAGTTGACATAATTTTCCAAACTTGCCAGTAGGAAGAACCATCTGGAGTGCTTATGACCAGAATGGATACCCAGATCTTTCTCCTGGACAATTGATTCAGTGTATTTGGGGTGTTTCAGGAGTCTCATTTTAACTAGTCACTTAGGTATTTTTAGGATTGAAAGTTTGGGAAAAGCTCATGTCATTCATTCTGACATTATTGTGTGCCTGTGGTCTGGACGACTCAAGGAGGTCACAGTCGAGTCATTAAACAGAAATGTAAATGCAGAATATGTCACTGGGTTGTTATCAGGGAGGCCTTCTCCTCAGCACAGTGTCCCAAGGCCTCAGAATGGAGCCAGCTGCATGAGGGACAAGGCAGCTTGGAAAGTGCAGGGGTCTCCGACGGGACCCCTGGGCAGGCAGGACCAGCCCGGCCCCTTCACACAAGCTTCCTAAAATATGAGTCCACCAGGGTTCTCAGTGGGACAGCCATGGTCATGTTCCCACTGATGGACATGGGTGGGAATAAGAAATGAGAAGACATGGGGACAAGGGTGGACCGGGAAGAGACAGTTGGGGAGTGCTGTGCCCTCAGGTCTTCTGGAACACTCTCGTCTGCAGCTGGGCTCACTCCCAGCTTCTCTGCAGGGGTGAGCTCCACACCTCAGGCCTTTCGTGGGAGAAGGAGGAGCACTGGATGGCCCAGTCCATCCTCCTTTAAAAACGTAAGGAATTTTTTTCCTACAAGTTTGGGCAAAAATCATGGGTGTGCCTTATACCAGGCAAAAATACAGTATATATTCCTTTTGCACCAAATCTCTTTTCTTCATAACTCTTAGTATAGCAGTGATTTTACAGTTGTTTTTGTGATTGTCTGATTTAAAAGCACAGCTTTGAAGCCAAACTACATGGGTTAAAATTCTGACTCCACCTAACTACCTGGGTGACAAAGAGCATAGTAACTCTTTAACTGCAGTTTCCTCTTCCATAAAATGGAAACAATGGTCTCCCTATCTCAGAGAGCTGTGAGGATTAACTGTGTAGAGAGATGACATGCAGACCCTTATGAAAATGGCTTCCATGTGGTAAATCCTCGATAAATTTGTTTTGTTTCTGTTCTGATGGCGTCGTTTTATGAAGACAGGGATATTGCTGTCTAACATCCATCATAGTGTCATACCAACGACCCCATTCAGTAAATGTTTATTCAGTAAATGACTAACAATTAAATTTGTAATATTTCATTTCATATAATGTAGTAATTTCAAAAAATTTCAAAAAATAAAATAGAAAGCCAAATCATATGGATAATTGTGGTAGAAACTGATTTTGAAACACTTAACATTCAATTGTTTATTTATCATCTCAATATTTCAACATCTCAATTACCTCTGAGATTAATATAAAGTAAAATGCATAAAACAGTAAGCACTGTAGAGTAAAGATAGTACTTTTAATGATGCTATACATATTTGCTAAAGCTTGTGTTGTATTTTAGGAAGTTGTACATATTTGTTAACTTGAGTGTTGTAACTAAATTAACAATTGTTTTGGAGAGAGAACTGTAGAATACTCATTTTTAATATTGCAAGATTCTATGTCCAGGGCATAGTGCTAAAAATTTTGAGGAATTAAATGTTATAACAGCACATGTTTCAGATTGGCCTTGCCCCAAACAAGCTGTGATGACTTCCCTAGGAAAATGCTCATACTTGTTATTATTTATTTTTTTTGCTTTTTAAACTTTTATTTATTTTATTTTTTTATTTTTTATTGTGGAGAAAGGGCAGGGAAAGAAGGCGGGGGAAGAGGTGTGTGACAGGGTTGGGCCAGTGGCATGGTACCACATTGGCTATATCTAGGTAGAGGCAGTTTCAGGCTGGGCCTTGCTGAGTCATTGCTACGCGGAAGTAGCTCGATGGATCTACTTCTAGTCAGGCTCGGGAAGTTGCACTAGGCCTCAGGCACATGGCAGGGCCCAA
>CAUYPK010056137.1:0-45701 GCA_963574355.1 Loris lydekkerianus | reverse complement strand
CCCTGGGTAGAGTGCTGTGGCATCACAGCTCACAGCAACCTCAAACGCTTGGGCTTAAGCGATTCTCTTGCCTCAGCCTCCTGAGTAGGTGGGACTACAGGCACCTGCCACAACGCTTGGCTATTTTTTTTGTTGTTGCAGTTGTCATTGTTGTTCTAGCTGGCCCGGGCTGCATTCGAACCTGCCACCTTTGGTGTATGTGTCTGCACCCTGCCGACTGAGCTACAGGCCTCATGGAAATCTCTAGCTGGAGTTAGCAGTGGTGGGAGCAGGAACTGACCTGGAGAATTGAAAAGCACATTTTACTGAGCCCCTAAAGGCCACTAGATTGAAAGCCTAAGAATGAAACTTTCAGGCAAGTCCTAAAGAGTAGCAAGCAGTTGGCTTCATTTACTTCTCACCTCTATTTTCTATACCCATTTTACAGAGAAGGAAACTGAGGCACAGAGCATTCAAAGTAGTCAGCCAACAAAATACCCTGGGTATATCATCCTGCCTTTTTCAGAAATGACTTCAGATAGTTTTTTTTTGTTTTTTGTAGTTTTTGGCCTGGGCTGGGTTTGAACACGCCACCTCCAGCATATGGGGCTGGCACCCTACCCTTTGAGCCACAGGCACTGCCCCAGATAGTTTTGGTCAAATTGCAAATACACTGATGAATTTCCATGTCAACTGTAGGTTTTCTTGTTGCTGAGTCCTTTTTTTCTGAGAAATTGGAGGAAGTTTGTTGTTTAAATCAAGGCAATCTCTTTCATCTCTCACCTCCCTTCCCTGCCTTGCCTCTCCTTGGTTGCACTGGGCTTCCGGGCCGTGCATCCCTTCCTGCACCCTTCTCACGCCATGCAACTGGAGGAAATTACACAACCACAATCACCGTGCAGGCTCAGCCCCAGGAGATTCCAGGAAGGCAGTCTGCAGGGCCCCCAGCTTGTCTTCCCACACTTGCCCTGGCTGGGCAGGCAGCCCTCGTGCTCTCTCCCCTTAGGGTCCACTCCAGGCTACAGCCCCTCAAGCTTCCAACCAGCCCCAGCCCCCATCTCTCAAGTCACAAATGCTGACAAATGTGTTTCCTATTTCACCAGAGCAGGCCATTGATGTAATGTGTAACTTCCGGGCAGATAGCTTTATCTTCCCTGTGCTCACCTCCTGTCTCCCACCCTGCCTTGGGTGAGGACCTAGTCTCAATCATCTCCTCCAAGACAAGGACACTGTTCCACCCATCCATCCAAGCATCCTGCATGCTTCTGTATACCCACTGCTCAATCCATCCATGCTCCACTCCTTTCTTGCTATTGGCTCACACACGTGCAGACTTCTACCACACCATACTGCTCTGGAGTGTCCCTGCCCAGCCAGGTTGTTAGTTCGTTAGGTCAGTGGCATAAACTCAGTCTCTACTTCCTCCACTCCTCTCACATCTAACCTCACTGCAGTCTGGATTTTTCCCCTACCCAATAAGCCTGTAAGCACTAAGAAGTCACATTGTCCTTGAATGAGCAAACACAGGCCATGTAGCTCCCTGGCCTTCTTTGCTGCCCTGGTTACTGCCGAATACCTCTTTCTTCTCTCTTGTTCTTATCACCTTTCCTTGTTCTTTCTCCACCTCCACTGATTCCTCCTTTCTCCTGCTGCCTACCCCTTAGCCATGGCTCCCTTGTCCTTCCATCTTCATGGCTCTGAACCTGATCTTCACAGTCTATGCTTTCTTCCCAGGAACCTTCCCAACTCCCATGGCCTGATGACTCTCAAATTTGCCACATGGCTCAGCTCTGACAGCAGCTGGCAACACACAGAGCACAGCTCTGAGCCAGGCTTCGTGCTGAGAGCTGTAGGTGCAGCACTCATTTAATCCACAAACCCACATACCAGCAGGTACTATTTCTCCCCACTTCTCAGATGAGGAAAATTGACTGCAATGAGGTTAAGTAACTTGTACATTGCAAGTGGACGCACCTTGAGTTGAGTTCAGCTTCAAAGCCCAAGTTCCTAACGCTACAGCACTCAGCCTCTCCATCCTGTGTTTCCCCAACCCCTCGGCAGAGTCTGGGCACCCTCCCAGCTGCCCCCTTCACTCAGAACCCCCCAGCAGCCACAACTAAGGCAGTCACTATGTGGCTACAAAGAGCTGGGCCTGCCCCAGGTGGGACCAACAGAGGCACAATTCCTGCTACAGAGCTCCTGTGGGATCAGACTCCTTTCCTGCTGAGACCACATCCTTGCTCAGCTTCTAGTCTCTTCCTGCTTCCCTTTCCCCTGAGCATATGCCCCAAGAAATCACTTGCATAAGAATTTCCGTCTGGAACTCCACATCTGGGGAACCTGACCTAGGACTGCGGAGTTCAAGTTCCAGAGCAGCAGCCTCAACTGCCTGCACCCCACCTTCATGCCAAAACCATCCAAACCTTCAGTCACCTCTGCCTGCCGCCAGCCTATTCCTTCCACACACTTCCCACCTGCATCCTCCAGGGCCTGGGCTTCACCTCGGATGTCATCCTGCCTCTTTGTGTCTCTTGTTCCTAGGATCCAGCCAGATCCAAATCACTGCCCTTCCCTCCTATCTGTCCACTGCCCCCTCTCCAGGATCAACCACTACCATCTCCTAACTGCACCCTGCAAGAACCTCTCACCTCCCCACCTCTATCCTGTCCCCCACCCCCACTACTGCCAGCGATATTTCCAGAATGTAAAACTCTTCAATGACTCCCTACTGCCTTCAGAATCCTATGGTCCCAACTCTTCCACAAATGTTCCTAGATGCTTTGTGATAATGGGACATTCTGCAATCTCCCTACTGACATCAGGCAAGCTGGTCTCCCTCTGTCACCCAGGCTAGAGAGCAGTGGTGTCATCACAGCTCACTGCCACCTCAGACTTCCAGGCTCACATGATCTTCCTGCCTCATTCTCCTGAGTAGCTGGGAAGACAAGCACACACCACCAAACCTGGCTTATTTTTTTTTTCTTTTTTGTTTTAGGAGACAGTCTTACTTTGTCACCCTTGGTAGAGTGCCAAGACATCATAGCTCACAGCAACCTTCAACTCTTGGACTCAAATGATTCTCTTCCCTCAGCCTGCCAAGTAGCTGGGACTATAGGCACCTGTCACAATGCCCAGCTATTTTTTTTTTTTTTTTTTTTTTTATAGATGAGGTTTCGCTCTGGCTCAGGCTGGTCTTGAAACTGTGAGCTTAGGAAATCCACCTGCCTCGGCCTCCCAAGTGCTGGGATTACAGGCATGAGCCACCTTGCCTGGCTTTTTGTTAGTTAGTTTGTTATGGAGTCTCACTCTGTAGCCCTAGGCCGAGTGACATGGCTTCATAGCTCACTGCAACCTGAAACTCCTGGGCTCAAACGATCCTCTTGCCTCAGCTCCCAAGTAGCTCATACTGCAGGCGCCGCCACAATGCCCGGCTAATTTTTCTATTTGTTTGTACAAATGAGGTCTCACTCTTACTCAGGCTGACCTTGAACTCCTGGCTTCAAGCAATCCTTTCACCTTGGCCTCCCAAAGAGATGGAATTACAGGCATGAGCCACTGTACATGACTGATGCCATATATTTGCCTTTCAGCCTCGGATGTCCCTGGCTATTTCTCCCCCATTGGGTCCCTGGCTATTTCTCCCCCATTGGGTCCTCTTACCCCTGACTATCTCAGGCTCAGGCAGGTCACTGGTTATACTTTCTTACCATACATCCTCCTCCCTATGTACCCCAGGAAAGCAGGATCTTGTCTGTTCAGACTTGCACAGACACATATACATATTGAGTGAATGGATTACCCTTCCAGGAAGCATCCCCTAGCCCAAGAGCTTTGGGTCAACTTCTCCTCTGAGCACCCATAGGCTAGAGGACTTCCTCTGTTGAGATTCTATGTGGTTGTGTCACTACGTGTGTAGCAACTGCCGATCACTCTTCTGACTCAGCTGCTGAAAAGACTTGTTTTTTTCTCTGTAAGTCCTCGGCCCCAGCTCAGAACAGGGGATCTGACAGGCCTCTGTGATAGCTAATTTTATGTGTCAATTTGGCCTGGCTATGCTCCCCAGTTGTTTGGTCAAACACCAGTCTAGATGTGCTGTGAAGGTATTGTGTATGTGATCAACATCTAGGATCAGTTGACCTAAGTAAAGCAGATCACCCTTCATGATGTAGGGGCCCACATGCAGTCAGCTCAAGGCTGTAAGAGCAAAATCTGAGGTTTCACAGGAAGGAATTTGGTTTCAAGATTGTAACAGAAATCACTGTGAGGCTGGGTGAGGTGAATCATGCCTGTTATCCTAGCACTCTGGGAGGCCAAGGTGGGTGGGTTGCTTGAGCTCACAAGTTTGAGACCAGCCTGAGCAAGAGCAAGACCCTGTCTCTAACAAATAGCTAGGTGTTATGGTGGGCACCTGTAGTCCCAGCTATTTGGAAGGATCCCTTGAGTCCAAGAGTTTGAGGTTGCTGTGAGCTATGATGCCACAGCACTCTAGCCTGGGGGACAAAGTGAGACTCTCTGTTTTTTGAAAAACAGAAAAAACAAAAAGAAAGAAATCATTGTGGTGGGTGCCTATAGTCCATCTACTAGGGAGACTAAGGCAAGAGGGTTACTGGAGCCCAGGAATCTGAGGTTGCTGTGAGCTATGACATCACAGCACTACCCAGGGGAACAGAGTGAGACTCTTGTTTCCAAAAAAAAAGGACTGTTACAGAAATCCAGCCTGAGTTTCTAGCCTATCCTACAAATTTTGGATTTGTCAGCCCCCATGATCCCTGTGAGCCAATTCCCTAAAATAAATCTTTTTAGACACAAACAAATCCTATGGGTGCTGTTTCTCTGGAGACCCCCTAACTGATACAGCCTCATCCTTGGGTGTAATTTTTTTTTTTTTTTTTTTTTTTTTAGAGACAGAATTTCACTTTATCACCCTCGGTAGAGTGCTGTGGCATCACAGCTCACAGCAACCTCCAACTCCTGGGCTTAGATGATTCTCTGATTCAGCCTCCTGAGTAGCTGGGACTACAGGTGTCCGCCACAATGCCTGGCTATCTTTTGTTGTAGTTGTCATTGTTGTTTATAAGGCTGGGGGTTGGTTTGAATCCACCAGCCCCCGTGTATGTAGGGGCACCCTAACCAAACACTGAGCTATGGGCTGGGAGCCTTAAACCTAATTCTTTTTTTTTTTTTAGAGACAGGGTTTTACTTTATCGCCCTCGGTAGAGTGCTGTGGCGTCACTGTTCACAGCAACCTCCAACTCCTGGGCTTAGACAATTCTCTTGCCTCAGCCTCCTGAGTAGCTAAGACTACAGATGCCCACCACAACGCCCAGCTATTTTTTGTTGCAGTTTGCCCTGGCCCAGGTTCGAACCCACCACCCTTGGTATATGGGGCCGGCATCCTACCCACTGAGACACAGGCGCTGCCCAAAACTAATTCTTTTTTTCTTTTTTTTTTTGCAGTTTTTGGCCGGGCCTGGGTTTGAACCCACCACCTATGGTATATGGGGCCGGCACCCTACTCCTTTGAGCCACAGGTGCTGCCACAAAACTAATTCTTTTTTATTTATTTATTTATTTATTTATTTATTTATTTTTATTGTTAAATCATAGCTGTGTACATTAGTGCAATCACCTGTACCCATTCTAAGATGCACCATAGATGTGGCCCCACCCATTACCCTCCCTCCACCAAAACCTCCCCCCTCCCTTCCCACAAAACTAATTCTTAAGGACAGACCTGGGGAAAAGACTGCTTTGAGGAGTCTTTTTTACCTTTTGATCCAAAAGTCCAGGTCTCTTCATCATCAAAGTGAGCATCACCAGAAATGGAGTGCTCCCCAGGGAAGAAGGCATGGGCCAGGGTGCCCCCAGGACCGTCAAAGGGGTAACTATCCTGATGGTAGGCCCAGGCAAAGTCGATGAGGATGTCAGGTTCCTGGCCACCAGAATCCACTTCATGGAACTTGAGGTCTGTCTCAACACCCCATGCAGTCAGGGCATAGCTCATGAGGGCTCGCACAGTCTCCTGGCTTAGCTGGGAGCTTTGGGGAAAGGATCGAACCCTGGAGAGACAGGAGAGATGAGTAAGGGTGGCCATAGAGGGAAAAGGCAGCCATTCAAGCTGGGACCCCCCAGACAGGCATAGGATGTGGGTGGGCTCGGAGACGTACTTCCAAGTCAGGGTTCGCTTCTTCCACATACTGCCACTCAGAGCATACCGTCGCCGCCGCCTGACCAGCCCTGCCACTCCCAGCACATCTGGCAGAGAGCAGCGGGGCTTATGCATGGTGGCTATTGTTGCTGGATCTGCAGGAAACAGTTGGTGGGAGAGAATGTCAGCAGTAGGACAGCCTGACTTAATCATGGCATCAGCTAATTTTCTAGGTGAGAAAACTGAGGCTTGGAAAAGTTAAGCAATTTGCCCAAGAGGCCCTACCACCTGGATATGAACTCAGACAGACTGCCTCTGGAAGCCAGCTCACACCAAGCTATTACTACTTCCTTTCTAAGTGGCCTTGCCCTCTCTATTTATTTATTTATTTATTTTTTGAGACACAGTCTCAAGTTGTTGCCCTGGGTAGAGTGCCATGGGGTGTCACAGCTCACAACAACCTCCAACTCTTGGACTTAAGCTATTCTCTTGCCTCAGCCTCCCAAGTAGCTAGGATTACAGGCACCTGCCACAATGCCCGGCTATTTTTTGGTCGTAGTTGTCATTGTTGTTTGGTGGGCCCAGGCTGGATTCGAACCAGCCAGCTCCGGTGTATGCAGCTGGCGCCTTAGCTGCTTGAGCTATAGGCGCCGAGTCACCTTGCCCTCTCTACCTTGTCCTGAGTGGACTGGCTGCCTTCAGCTGGTGCTCCGAGGCTCAGGCTGATCTTCTGTCCTATTTCCCTGAACTCTCAGAGTCCAGAGGGCAGCCCCTGGAAAAAGGAGTCCTGGGAGTGCAGCAAGGACCCCTTCTTTTGAGGCTGGAACCTCTGCAAGTTGCTTGCACCTCACACCACTGTTTCTAAGTCCTCATCACATCCAGAGTCCAAAGTCTCTAGGCCAGCTGGATATTTGGTCTCCTGTGGCAAGCCACCCTCTCTCAGGTTAGGTCCAGCTGGAATCCCCTTCCCTGGGGATTTTTTTTTTTTTTTTAAGACTCAGTCTCACTTTATCACTCTTGGTAGAGCACCGTAATGTCACAGCTCACAGCAACTTCCAACTCCTGGGCTTAGGCGATTCTCTTGCCTCAGCCTCCTGAGTAGCTGGGACTACAGGTGCCCGCCACAACAACCTGGCTATTTTTTGTTTCAGCTTGGCTGGGGCCAGGTTCGAACCCACCACCCTCAGTATATGGGGCTGGTGCCCTACACACTGAGCCACAAGCATCGTCCCAGATCTTATAATTTATAAGGGACAGGGCTGGGTGAGGTGGCTCACGTGTATAATCCCAGCACTTGGGAGGCTGAGGTGGGTGGATTGCCTTAGCCAGAGTTTGGCCGGGGCAGGGCTTGAACCCGCCATCCTCCGTTATTGGGCCGGCACCCTACACACTGAGCCACAGGTGCTGTCCTGCCTCTTCATCTTTAAATTAAGGTCAAAGTGTATCTCTTGTTTTGAGGTGACAGATAGTAATTGAGACATACAGATGCCAGATACTGTTCTAGGCTGTTCATGAGAGTGGCCAAACATAATAAAGGTCCTGCCTTCTTTTGTAGCTGGCCAGGATCCTTCAACTACTTCCAAAGTATGCACAACAAATTCAACTGTCTCTGGCCACAGGTCTCACCCCCACTCCAGGACACCTACATCATTTGCCTGGTTGGTACAACCACCTCCTTCTTGGTCTCAGAGCTCCTACCCTTCATCCACCATCAGCAATCAGAAATCTAAAACTGCGCGTCAGATCAAGTTGTTTCAGATCACCCTTGGAATCAAACCCAAACAGCTTCAAGGCCCCTAGATAAGACTCTTGCCAAGGTTCTTCAGCCATCCTTTCACTCCAGGCTTACAATCTCAGGCATGCCACACATCCTTTTCATCTGCCTGAACACTCTTTTCCCACATTTTCCCATGGCTGGCTCCTCCTCTTTGTGGTCTCAGCTGAGGTATAACATCTTTCAGAGGGGCCCATCCTGAGCAGACCAGCCCCTCAATACCACTAGTATTTTATTTTCTTCAAACACTCACTCACTATTTGAAATAATCTTGCATACATATATTCTTGATCACTGTCTCTCTCCCTCTAACATGTAGGTTCCATGAGAGCAGGGACCTTATCTACTTTATTCACCATTGCACCAAAGTAGCCTGAAATGGCCTGGCATGTAAGAGACTCTCAATAGCTGCTTATGGAAAGATGAATGCCTGAGAACCTCCGGGCAGGCACCTGACATCAACACCCTCATGACTTCCATGTTTCAGGAGCAACCTGAAGTTTAGACTGCAGGTCAAGGTGGGGCACCTCCGAGGCAGGGCAGGGGAATGGTGGTGGGGCCACCTACCCATGATGCCGGTCTCTGGCAGCCCCGCAAACCTCTGCATGACCTTGATGGCATCCCGCAGCTTCGCAGGGCTCTGCAGCTGAGCCTGGGCGGGGTGGGGTGGTGGCAGGTAGCCATAACGGGTCAGCCAGTCCTAGGCCATGGAAGCGGACAGGTGAAGCAGAAGGGTGAAAGGGATAGGCTTTCCCAGCCCACTACCCTCAAGCCCTGCCTCTCCTAGGCGTAGGAGCCCAGGGTCCCTAGCCCCCTTCCGAGGTGAACTCCAGCTCTGGATTTGCCAGACTCTGCGTGGACCCAGTAGTTGGGGTCCCCAGCTCCTTTCCAGACCTCCAAATCCAAATCCCCAAACATCCCAATAGATTTAAGATTCGGGGTCCCCAGATCCCATCCTTTGTCACTTTGAAAATTCGAATCTGACCTCCTGCCTTCACCAGACCCCCAGCTTCCCTTGCCCAACCTCCCCGCGGATTCCGGACCCCGCGGACCCCGCACTCACCACGCCCAGGCTCACATCATGCGCGGCGGGCTTCGGGGCGAGTGCGAGCGGCGGCAGCAGAGGCAGCAACAGCGCCAGGAGCCGGAGCCAGGGCAGAAGCACCTGCAGCCACATGGCGCGGCTCGAAAGGGGTCTGACTCAGTCGCCCCGGGTACCTGGGAGAGGTTATGGCCAGAGAGGGTCTGGGGGACCTGGCACCGGGTAGGAGGGGCGGGCAGAAAGAATGGAGTATGTCGGAGGTCCGGGGTCCCAGAAGGCAAGATAGTGTCGAGGGCGCGCGGCAGTCAGCTGAGGGCCCGGGGTCCTGGGGTCACTCGCTGGGTCTGGTAGGACTGAGGGTCCCAGGAGGGCTGAGAAAGAGGGGACCGAGGTCTTCTTCCGGCTCCGCTGCGGCTGCCTTTCAGGGTCCCGGGTCTGGTCCTGTCCCCACCAGGACGCTGCGCCGGCTTCCCCACCGCTCGAGCCGGGAAGGGCGGGGCGGCTGGGGCGCACCTCGGTAAGCGGTAAGGGCGCGTCTGGGCAAGTGGCCAAATCTTCCGACGTCCAGCGAAAAGGGGCCGGTCCTGCGGTGGCCCCCGCCCCACTGCCAGTACCTAGGGACCCTCCTCCCAGTGCTTCAAAGCACCAGGGCCCGGCAGGACGCCCAGATGGGGAGTGGCCGTGAGCAGCCCCAGCTGCCACCCCAGCTTCTCCCACCACGCGGTGCGCAAGTTTCTCTTCCCAGATTCCGGCTCTGGTGGGGCTCCGCGGAGCAGGACTCGCTTCTGCTTTCTCAGAGCCGCGCAGCCCTGGTGAGAGACTGCCCGGGGCTTCCCTCCCCCACTCCCTAAATCCCTCCCCCACCCCCACTGCCTTCCTGGGGACCCCTGCTGAGGGCCTGCGGAGTGCGGAGGGATTTCCGGGCAGCAGGAGGCTGGGAAGGAAGCCTCCCTTCTCTGCAGGGTCCCGGCCCGCCCCCTGCCCATGCAGGCCCGCTGCCGCTGCCCGAGGTGCGGATGTTCATTGTCCCAACCCTTGTGGGCTGCGCGCGGGTCCCTGTCTCTCTGCACCGCGACGGTGGAACCTCGAGATCCCAGACGCAGGGGGCTGCTCTATGACGCGCCCCCTCTCCCCGGGTACTAGAGACATTTAAATCGGGTTCCCCACACAGAAGCTGAAGCGCTTCCTTATCTGGTACCAGGAGCTGGGGACAGAGGAGCGGGTGGGAAGAGATCGGGAAGTAGAAACTTGGGGACCAGCAGAGCCGCTGCTCCCGCTCCGAGAGCACCTGGCTAGGAGGCCGGGCGGGCTAAGAAGGATCCGGAGGAATCCTGTAGGGGGCCTTCCTGATGAGGGGCGGGAGTTAAACCTCACACGATCTTGGCAGCTGCTAGGAAGCGGAGTAGTGAGAGCAACTCATTTATATTTGAGACAAAATAAACAGTTAGCAGGATGAGTGAGCTGGAGATGCAAACTAAAATACTGAGATCCTGTATCAGTCTGCTGAGCTATCATGACGAAACACCACAGACCGGGTGGCTTAAACTGAAATGTATTTTCTCACAGTTCTGGAGGCTGGAAGTCCAAGGTCAAGGTATCGTCAGGGTTGGTTTTTCCTGAGACATCTTTCCTTGGGCTTGCTGATGGCCACCCTCTTTCTGTCCCCTCACATGGCCCCCCTCACATCCTGCACATACACGTGGTGTCTCTCTCTCTCTCTCTCTCTCTCTACTGTCACCCTGAGTAGAGTGCTGTGGCTCATCATAGTTCACAGCAACCTCAATCTCTTGGGCTCACATGATCCTCTTGCCTCAGCCTCCCCAGTAGCTGGGACTCCAGGTACCTGCCACAAGTCCGGGGCTAGTTTTTCTATTTTTCAGGGTCTCTCTCTTGCTCAGGCTGGTCTCAAACTCCTGAGCTCAAGGGATCCTCCAGCCATGCAAGAATTATGGGTATGAGCCACTGCACCCAGCCTCTTCCTTTTTTTTTTTTCTTTCTCCTTTTTTCTTTCTTTTCTTTTCTTTTTTTTTTTTTTTTTTTGAGACAGAATCTCAACTATGTGGCCCTCAGTAGAGTATTGTGCCATCACAGCTCACAGCAACCTCAAACTTGGGCTTAAGCAATTTTCTTGCCTCAGCCTCCCAAGTAGCTGGGACAACAGATACCCGCCACAACACCCAGCTATTTTTTGGTAGTAGTTGTTATTGTTGTCTGGCAGGCCCCCTGTTGAGTTCGAACCCACCAGCTCCCATGTATGTGGCTAGTGCCTTAGCTGCTGAGCTATAGGCACCAAGCCAAGCCTCTTCCTTTTCTTATGAGGACACCCTTCCTCATTTTTTTCATTCTTTTTCTTAGTTTAGTATTAATATGAAGGTACAAACCATTAGGTTATATAATTTTACACATGACAGGTAAAAGTCAGAGTTATAGCTGTGTCTTGCACCCAGGGAGGGTGCCATGTATCCACACATTATGGGTGGGAAGCTACTGAATCCCCATCTTCCTCCCAGTTCTTGAGTTTGAGATTTTCTTTGGTGTGGACCCTTTCACCTAAATTTTTACAGAGACAAATTCTTGCTCTGTCACCCAGGCTTAGCTCATTGCAGCCGTGATCTCCTGGGTTCAAGCAATCCTCCCACCACGACTGGCTAATGTTATTTATTTAGAGACAGTCTCACTTTGTTGCCCTCAGTGGAGTGCTGTGGCATCATAGGTTACAGCAACCTCAAACTCTTGGGCTCAAGTGATCCTCTTGCCTCAGTCTCCCCAGTATTTGGAGCTACAAGTGCCTGCCACAACACCCAGCTGTTTTTAGAGATAAGATCTTGCTCTGGCTCAGGCTGGTGTCCAATTTCCAACTGGTGCACTCAGGCAATCCAGCCACCTCAACCTCCCAGAATGCTAGGATTATAGGCGTGAACCACACGCCTGGCCACTTGCAGCTGTTCTTTTTTTTTCTTGTAGAGACAGAGTCTCACTTTATCGCCCTCAGTAGAGTGCCCTGGCGTCACACAGCTCACAGCAACCTCCAGTTCCTGGGCTTAGGGGATCTCTTGCCTCAGCCTCCCAAGTAGCTGGGACTACAGGCCCCCGCCACAACGCCTGGCTGTTCAGGGCGGGGGCGGGTTTGAATCTGCCACCCCCAGTACATGAAGCCAGGGCCCTACCCACTGAGCCACAGGCGCCGCCCTGCTGTTCTTATATGACAATTATGGCCTTCATCTGTGGGAAAGAAACTATTAACACAGTTAAATGCCTTCTTCTTAGCAAAACAGAAAGTGGATATATGTGTGACAAACACAAGATGTATTCTGCAGTCTTGTTTGGCTATGGAGATGGACTGTTTCAAAACAAATTGAGAGACTTGGCACCTGTAGCTCAAGCAGCTAAGGTGCCAGCCACTTAACACCAGAGCTGGCAGGTTGGAATCCAGGTAAGGCCTGCCAAACAATGACAACCAAAAAAAAAAAAGCCTGGCGTTGTGGCAGGTGCCTGTAGTAGGCGCCTGTAGTCCCAGCTACTTGGAAGGCTGAGGCAAGAGAATCGCTTAAGCCCAGGAGCTGGAGGTTGCTGTGAGTTGTGACACCACGGCACTCTACCCAGGGTGACAGCTTGAGGCTCTGTCTCAAAAAAAAAAAAATAAATAAATAAAAATTGAGATTTGTCAAGTGACTTGGAGTAGAATGAAAAA
Source organism: Loris lydekkerianus (assembly GCA_963574355.1). Classification (NCBI taxonomy): domain Eukaryota; kingdom Metazoa; phylum Chordata; class Mammalia; order Primates; family Lorisidae; genus Loris; species Loris lydekkerianus. The sequence continues at coordinate 33,067 of CAUYPK010056137.1, read as the reverse complement.
ATGGAGTGTGGGGTGGTGCATGTGGCTCAGTGAGTAGGGCACGGGCCCCATATATTGAGGGTGACGGGTTCAAAACCAACCCTTGCCAAACTGCAACAACAACAACAAAAATAGCCAGGCATTGTGGCGGGCACCTGTAGTCTCAGCTACTTCGGAGGCTGAGGCAAGAGAATCACCTAAGCCCAAGAGCTGGAGGTTTCTGTGAGCTGTGAGGCCATGGCATTCTACCACGGGCAACAAAGTGAGACTCTGTCTCTAGAAAAAAAAAAAAAGAAGAAAAAGTGTAGTGTGATATTTAAATAAAAAATAAACATAGAAAAACTAGCTGGACATTGTGGCGGGCACCTGTAGTCCCAACTACTCAGGAGGCTGAAGCAAGAGGATTACTGGAGCCCAAGAGTTTGAGGTTGCTGTGAGCTATAATGACACCACAGCACTCTACCCAGGGTGACAATGAGACTGTCATAAATAAAAGCCACAAAAGACTATATATGGTTCCATGTACAGAGTGTTTTGGAAAAGACATTATTACAGTGAAAGAAAGCAGATCAGTGGTTGCCAGGGAGTAGGGGTAGGGAGAGAGATTGACTGCAAAGGGGCATGGTAAACTTTGGGGTGATTCATCATGATTGTGATGGTAGTTGTGCTACCACCCTCCCACACATACACACACACCTGCACACATATACTGTATATAATTTTTTTTTTTTTTGAGACAGTCTCACTTTGTCACCCTTAGTAGAGTGCCTTGGCATCATAGTTCAAAGCAACAGGTGCTGGGGGAGTCTTGCTGTGGCTCAGGCTGGTCTCTAACCTGTGAGTTCAGGCAATCCACCCACCTTGACCTCCCAAGTGCTGGGATTACAGGTGTGAGCCACTGCATCTGGCATAAATTTTTCTTTTTGAGACAGGGTCTCAGTTCTGTTGCCCAAGCTCGAGTGTAGTGGCCTGGTTATAGCTCACTATAACCTCAAATTCCTGGGTTCAAGAGGTCCTCCTGCCTTAGCATCCCAAAGTAGGATTAAGGGCTTAATAAGTGGTATCTTATTTTGTTTATTTGTTTGTTTTTTTGGTTCGCAAAAAAGTTTCAGTCTGATGCCCTGAGTATCGTGCCAAATTTCTTTTTTATTTTATTTTCTTTCTTTTTTTTTTTTTTTTTTTAAACTCACTTTATCACCCTCGGTAGAGTGCCATGGCATCACAGCTCACAGCAACCTCCAGCTCTTGGGCTTAGGCAATTCTCTTGCCTCAGCCTCCCAAGTAGCTGGGACTACAAACGCCCGCCACAACGCCTGGCTATTTTTTGTTGCAGTTTGGCCAGGGTCGAGTTCGAACTCACCACTCTCGATACATGGGGCCAGCGCCCTACCCACTGAGCCACAAGAGCTGCCCTAGAGTGCCATATTTCAACATAGCTCAGAGCAACCTCTAACTCCTGGGCTCTTGCCTCAGCCTCCCAAATAGCTGGGACTAGAGGTGCCTACTACAACAGTTGTCTAGTTTTGTTTTCCCTATATTTAGTAGAGATGGGGGTCTTGCTTTTGCTCAGACTGGTCATGAACTCCTGAAGCAATCTACGCACCTAAACCTCCTGAAGTGTTAGGAATACAGGTGTGAGCCACTGTGGTGACTGGCCAATACTACCTATTGTTCACAGATGTCATATATCTTGTAAAAGCCTGGAGGCATGGGGTGCTTCTGTGGATCAGCAGAGAGGGCGGTGGCATCTGCTGGTGTCCTATTGGCCTTTGGATGTCAACATAGACTGACCAGGTACTGTGAGATACAGGGTGGCTTCCCCAGGTAGGAGACGCTGCTCTAACACCCAGGTGAGATGTGCTCAGCAAATGGGTGGGTAGGTGGGGAAAAACATTCTAGGTTGAACATGGGCCTGGGCTTCTTTGGAGGCCAGGCCAGAGAGCAGATGAGAGCTGGGTGGTCAATCCTCCCTTCTTAGCCATACATGTCCCAGCCTCCCCAGGACTTCCCTGGGTCACTGTGTCCTTCTCTCTGTCCTCCTGGGGTCAGCAGGAGGCTTTGTAGGGGAGATCTAGGGGGCTTCAAGCCCTACCTGGGTGGCCAGGACTCTTAGGTCCAGCAGAGAGACTGGAGGCCAGGATTCTTGGGTCCATAGAAGGTTGGAGATGAGATTCAAATGTCCAAAGAGTAACAGCTGACAGGCAAGCTGGGATGAAGAGTCTGCAATGTACTCACAGACAAATAACTTTTACCTCTGAACTTTACCTCTGAGATGGTGTGAGGATGAACTATAATACAATGTGACATGCAGATAAATTGCCTCTGGTGGCCATGGGGAGAATTACCAGCAATGACTAATTGCTGGCACTTCACCCTCATTTAACCCTCATGCCCCCACAAAATAGTGCACTATCACCCCCACTTTACAGATGGAGAAGCTGAGGGCTGCAGAAATTATTCAGCTAAATGGCACAGGCATACATATCTGGTGAGTAGCCAAACTGGAATTTGGACTGAAGCCATGGCTTTGTCATGCCACTACCCACAAACCAAGTTCCTTTGCTGTATTGTTTTATTAGTTCATTTCTGGTTTACAGGTCTACATTGCCTCCCATGTCCTGGGTGGACTGTGAACCTTCTGGGATCAGGATCTTGATCATTTCATCTCCAGCCCTCATGGGTGTGGTGTGAGTGGGGCCCTTGGTGACTGGCATTTGGAAGGGACACTGAGCTTATATGTTCCAAGGGGTCAGCTGGCAGCACCCCCCCCAGGCTGGGACATCTTCAGCCCTACAAAGACTACCAGGCCACTCCCACAGGTGGCCAGGGAAGGTGGCTGCCAGAGAAGGCAGTGGTTCTCAACCTTCCTAATGCCGCGATGTATTTTCATTGTTACAAAGGGATCTTGACCCACAGGTTGAGAACTGCTGCTCTAAGGTGACTATCTGGCTCCCTTTGTAAAGGAATTGGCAACCTTTACACTCTCCTGCCAGGAAAATTTGTCCCACTCCCAAGACCTAAGAATCCCAGCCTCAAACCCACCCTTCCAAGAAGTCTTTGTACCCCTTCTCCCATAAACCAGGAGAATCAGCTCCTACCCTCCTATTTTTCTAGAACCCAGGTTAATAGGCCTATAGCCATCTCAAGAGTCAGGAGTCCTGACCTCTAGCCAAAGGCATGTGTGGACCCAGCTGATACTCACAGGCAAAAGCTGTTGATGCATGACCCTCTCCAACTTCATTTAATGATATTCTGTCAAAGCTGGAGATCAGCGAAGGAGGACCCACTTACACTGTGGAAACTGGCAAACTCAGATCAGAGCTTTTGTTTTAACTGGAGAGCCTATTGCTACAGATTTACCAGTACACCACTCTCCCAGTCCTCTGCTTGTCCTGCTTTCCAGGCCAGGGGCCCCTGTCATAAGGCCCTGGGAGCCCTGGAGTTCTTTAGAAAACCATGAGGAACTATTAGGCCATGGCTGGGGCATCACTCCACACCCAAGGTGCTCTGGGCTGGGCCCTGGAATCCAGCCCTACATCTTCTCATCTCCATAACAAGACCTCTGTCCCAGACTGGAGCATGGGGCCTAGCTCTACACAACTCAAAAACCGAAAGTCCCAAGTTTGGAGCTACACAGACTCAAGCATGGCTGTGTCACTTTATTTTTATTTATTTATTTATTTTTGAGACAGAGTGTTACTTTGTCACCCTCGGTAGACAGCCTGAGCCTCTCAAGTAGCTGGGACTACAGGCACCTTCCACAGGCTATTTTTAGAGATGGTGTCTGGACCTTGCTCAGAGCAGCCTCAAACTCTGGTCTCGAACTCATGAGCTCAAGCAATCCACTGGTCTCGGCCTCCCCGAGTGCTAGGATTAGTCACTTTAGCTGTCTGAGCTACAGTGCCCTCATCTGCAGCATGTCAATCAGTGAAGAACATGAACCTAATCTCACTGCTGCTGTTCACTTTGGAGTTCTGCTCAGGGGACCCCAAGCAGGGTCTGCATACATTAGTCGCTCAGTTAAGACTGCCTGGTAGGATGGGCCTCGGACCAAGACAGAGGCAACTTTCCTGGCACCTACCTAGCCATTCCGGCCACCAGGGAGCGCCCCAGCCCCTCCCGCGGCACCGCCCCTTCACCTGTGCCAGCCGCGCACCTGGCGCCGCCTCCGGAAGAGGGGACGGGGACCACTGGGACCTCAGAGGGAACCCGATCGAGGCTGGTAAGCACCTAGGGGGCTTCGGGGGCGAGGCTCTTCGAGCTTCGGGCAGGAGCGGGCGGGCCAGGTCGGCGGGGGAGGATTGAGAGGGGTTGAAGGAGAAGCCAGGACGGGGACCTTTTCCTGGGACTGCCGGGAAGGGGGAACCGGCAGAAAGGAAGGTGGCGGCTGACGCCTGGGGGTGGGGGTCATGGGTCGAAGGCCCGGACCCGAGGTTGAGGTGCTCAGCGCCTGCTCGGGGAGGAAGGGAGAGGGGCAGGGACGCCGGAGTTTCCAGGGCGGGGGCAGGCGCGGGCCTACGATGGGGAGACCCTGGGGTATCTTGGGGGCTGCTGGGTTGGGATCGCCGACATCTGAGACCTCGGAGCAGGGCTGCGCTAGGACACCTGGAGAGGGGACTAGGTGGGACATGTGAGCGCAGGTGTGTGCAGGGGTTGGAGACCCTCAAGACGGCTGGAGCAGGTCAGCGGCTGTGCCTGGCCCTCCCTCCGGAGCCCCGGGATCCCCTGGCCCTGGGCAGCCCTAGGGGAGAGCAGGCCTCCAATCCCTAGGGTGGGGCGGGAAGTAAACAGAAACCCTGAGTGTCGGCTGCAGTGGGGCTGGCCGGCACAACCTGTTACCTCGCCCTGTCAGGGGCCTGATGCCAGGGCCCTGGGAAACTAATGGTCTGGGGGTTGGGGTTCCTGGATCTAGAAGGGCAGGGGGCATGGGGCATGGGGAAGAACTGGGCCCTGCAGAAAATAGATGACTGGATGAAAATCCAGGAAGGGTGGACATTGGGGGTGGGAACCTCAGTCTAGAGGGTGGAGGCCAAACCACCAGGGGTCTGAGGAAATAAAAGAATGACAAGACAGGACAGCTGAGTCCTGAGGAGCTGGGCTCCTGGGCTTCTGGGAGAGGAGGGTGCTGGATTCCTGCAGCAGAAGCTTCAGGACACCTCAGTTCCCAATGGGTAGGGTACTGCATTCTTGGGAAGGCAAAGGCTGCACTCATGCCTGAGCACTGGGTCTCTATCTGGGTTCTGGAACTTGCTTCCCAGATGATGAGGGGCTGAGAGTTGCACAGCTGGGTTTTGGGAACAGAGTGCAAGGAACAGGGGTGGCCTGTAGTACTAGAGTACTGGGTACTGGGACAAAGTTTTCTGCGGAGAGAGAATGTCTGGCAGAGGCCAAAGCAAAGTAGATCATTTTCTTCTGCTTTGTGCCTCAGTTCCTGGGGACATTAACAGAGCTGGGTGACCAAAACACAGATTATTAACCCTACATGGGGGTGGTGCCTGTGGCTCAGTGGGTAGGGCACCAGCCCCATAAACTGAGGGTGGTGGGGATGAACCCAGCTCCAGCCAAACTGCAACAACAACAAAAAAATAGTCAGGTGTTGTGGCTGGCACCTGTAGTTCCAGCCACTCAGGAGGTAAGAGAATCGCCTAAGCCCAGGAGTTGGAAGTTCCTGTGAGCTGTGATGCTATGGCACTCTACTGAGGGCAATAAAGTGAGACTGTCTCAAAAAAAAAAAAAAAAAAAAAAAAAAACCCTGCATGGGTCAGGGAAGCCCTGGCTGCAGCCTGGGAGGGCCAGTGAGCAGATGCTGTCCAGTGGGGGGCAGCCCCGCCAAGCTGCAGAATGGAGTGTTCTGCAGCTATGTGTCCCCACAGATGCTGCAGGTGCCATGAACTCTCCAGATGGGCCAAGCTTCCCATCAGGGCTACTCTCTGGGGGCACCTCCCCCAGTGGCAATGAGGGCTTCTTCCCCTTTGTGCTGGAGCGGAGGGACTCATTCCTTGGAGGGGGCCCAGGGCCTGAGGAGCCTGAGGACTTGGCCCTACAGCTGCAGCAGAAGGAGAAAGACTTGCTGTTGGCAGCAGAACTTGGCAAGATGCTTCTGGAGCGCAATGAGGAGCTTCGGTGGCAGCTGGAGATGCTGAATGCCCAGCACTCAGAGCGTGAGGAAGTGAGTGGAGGTAGAGGGAGCCTGGAGGGAGGGCAGGTTGCAGAGTCCTGGCAGGTGTGCAGGTAAGCAGGGGGAGGACAGGTAGGCAGAGGAAGGACAGGGACCTGGGTGGGGGGACAAGGGAAGGAAGCCAGGTGGGGTGGAGAAAGGAACATGGGGCAGGCAGATGGGTATCAAGATGACTCTGGAACATTTTAGGGCTGGGACCAGTTCCCCTGGCAGTGTTGAACGTGAACTCTGACATCAAGTCAAGACTTGGATAGACACCTGGCTATGTGACCCTAGGTCAGCTGTTGGTGCTCTCTGGGCCTCAAGTCCAGATCCTCAGCAGCATAGTATAACCTCAGCCCACAGTTACTGGGTGCCCACTCCTTGCCCAGCACCAGCCTAAGTGCTTTTCAGGCATCATCTCACTTGTTTCAGGCTAAATGCTTTTCAGGCTAAGTGCTTTTCATCTCCCTTGTTTCTTGCCCAGACAGTTGTGGTAGGAACAGTTCTTTCCTCTGCCCAGGTTCTTTTTTGGCCACATTCTCACCCAGGGCTCACATCTGGACCTCTAAACAACTTCCTATTTCTGCCCTGAGGCTACCTGGGTAGCTAACACCTACCCTGTCCATAGGGCCCTCCTACTGGGCATTTCAACATAAGTGGCACCTGATCCTATGACCCCTTCACCTGCTGTCCCCATCCTTGTCTTCCCACCTATGGACCAAAACCGGTATCTCTCCTAGACCTCTTGAGTGTACACTCTCCCGGCCCACATCTGCAAACCCTGTTGATTCTTCTAAACTAGATTTCAAACCAGCTTCTCATCTCTGCAGCCTCTGTACTGATCACAGCCTCCATCACCTCTGCCCCAGACACTGCAGCCACCTTCTTTCTGCTGATCCCCTGCTTCCGCTCTCTTTCCTCCTACAGCCCAGTGATCTTCAAAGACTGTACATTAGATCATTTCTCTCCTCACCCAGGTTCTCCCAATGGCTCCCCATCACAGTTAGAATGAAACTGAAACTCCTCACCATGGCCTAAAAGTCCCAGATAGCCTCCTCTCCAGCCTCATCTCAGCTGACACAGCCCTGCCCAGCCCTCCTCCACTGGGGCTTCTTTTAGTTCCTCCAGTAACTAAACCTGTGCCCTCAGGGCTTTGTATTTGCTGTTTCCTAATAGTTAGCTGATTCCCTCCTGTCCTAGGAGAGTTAACTCAAACATCTCATCCCCCTTGAAGGGGCCACTTCTACTCTTCCTAACTTCCCAGGTTTCTCTGCAGCCCTCACTGTCCCTCTGAAGTTAAAACTTGTGTTCATTGGACCTTGGGACTCTAAGCTGCTTGAGGCAGTGTACTTGGTGGTCTTGCTTATTATTGACAGCTAGGAGGAGTTTAGGAACTAGTGGCTGGAAGGATAGACTTAGAGATATTAAAGGACTTGCCCAGACCACAAAGCCATAGCAGAGCTGAGCTTCAGCCAGACAATTGGACCCTGAATCTGCAAGCTTATTCCTGGGACTGTTGCCCCCACAGTGTTTGATTAAGATCTTGCTGCCTTGAGTGGCTTCTCTGTCCTACCAACTTACTGTGTATCCTTGGGCAAGACATTTAACCTCTCCAAGCCTTAGCTTCCTTATCTATAAACTGAGGATGTCAATGCGTCTCCCTCTAGTGGATAATGTGAAATAATGCAGTTGATGCTTTAGCGGGCAGGACCCTGGTGACTGCACAGCTGTGGTAATCAGCACCTGGGCTAGCCCCCTCCCTTCTGAGGGCCTGGAGAAGGTCAGAGGTTAACCCCTAACCTGTCTGCCTTCCCACGCTGGCTGTGCCAGGGCGTCCTCCCACTAGTCAGACAGGTTTGGGGGCCAGGGTAGGTTAATTAGACCAAGGTTAATTAGAGGGAGATGGGCAGAGGCCAGGCCTCCAGAGCCCCTGGCACACAGCAGGTGTGTGCAGCCATGGGCCGGGGCTTCAATTCTGCCAGACTCAGGCGCCAAAAACGGCGCTTTCGACCTCGGGTCCAGAAGTCCAGGCAGCAGCCAGAGGTGAGTGGGCATCAGGAAGACCCACACCCCTGCCCCTGCCCAGGGTCTGCCCCTCCTGTCTGCCCTGGAACCTTCTCTCTACCGCTTCCCCCATCACCTTCTTTGAGTCTCTGGCTTTCACACTCTCTGAACCCTTTGTCCTGACTCTCTTGTTTTCAGATCCGTCTTAGACAGACACCCTTGGACTTTGTTTTTGGGGGCTCGGCCCCAGTCTCATCTCTGCCCATCTGTCTCTGTCCCTCTCCTCTGGTTCCCACAGCAGCTCCAGCAGGAGAACCATGAGCTCCGCCGGGGCCTGGAAGCCCGGGGGGCTGAGTGGGAGGCCAGGGCTGTGGAGCTGGAAGGGGATGTGGAGGCTCTGCAGGCCCAGCTGGGGGAACAGCGCTCGGAGCAGCAGGACAGTGGGCGTGAGCGGGCACGGGCCCTAAGTGAACTCAGTGAGCAGAACCTCCGGCTCAGCCAGCAGCTGGCCCAGGTGGGACACAGCCTTGACCCCTGGACTATGGGCAAGTTGGGGCAGGTGCCTGGGTTCCCACTGGGTAATGGTTGGGTGTGTTGTGCTTGGTGGCGAGGCTTGGCCCAACTGAGGCTTCTCTGCCCCCTTCCCCTCTCCCTAGGCCTCCCAGACTGAGCAGAAGCTTCAGAGGGAACTGGAAACCATTCGGGGGCAGTGCCAGGCTCATGCCCTGGCTGGGGCAGAGCTAAGGACACAGCTGGAGAGTTTGCAGGGAGAGGTGAGTGCCAGCTGGGGTCAGGAGCCTAAGCCATAAAGGCTGGGCTGGGGACTATCAGGGGCTGGACTAGCATCCCTTGTCCCAGCTCTGATGCTTTTCCCCAGAACCAGATGCTGCAGAGCCGTCGGCAGGACCTGGAGGCCCAGATTCTTGGCCTGCATGAGGAGGTGGAGAAGGGCCAGGGAAGACTCCAGGCCACTCATGAGGAGTTGCTGCTGCTACGGCGGGAGAAACGGGAGCACAGCCTGGAGGTGGGTGACCTGCAGGGCTGAGGATTGCAACTAGCTGGACCCTTGGGAATGGCTTCAGGGCTTTCTGGGAGATAGGCCAGAGCTGGATCACTGGGAGCTCCAGCAGAGTCACAAGACATGGGCATTAGCTTAAGGGCAAATGGGAGCAATGGAAGGCAGCTAAGCAGGGAAAGACACTCTTAGAATACATTACAGATAAAGGGGATGAAAAGAAAAAGCATAGTCTGATTGAGATTTCAAGGTCTGTAATGTGGGGTCAGATTGGCTGGCTTCCTATCTATCTAGTGTTCCTTCTTAGCATGTGGGACAACCAGCCTCAGTTTCCCCATCTGCAACATAGGATGGTAATGCTATCTACTTCTGGAGCTGTAGTGAGGTATAAGATTGTGGTGAGGTATGAGGCTTAAAAGGAGGATCAATAAATACTGGACCAAGGCAGTTTGTGAGTCAGAAGGTAGAACAAGCAGGGGCGGAGATGGGGCTCTGTGAGGTTGGACCAGGCCACACCCTGCTTCATGGGCAAGGAAATTGGTATCTGCTGAGGGCAAGTGCTGGGCCCAAGGCTGCCCAGTGATCCAGGAGTAGGAGCAGGCCTGGACTACTGGAATGTGGGGATGTATGGGGTTGCCTGGCCTTCCATGGTGCTCCAGCGCTGCCCCCCCCAACCATGGACCTACTGTGGAATACAGATACTGGGTGCCTAAGTGAGCCCACTCAATACCTGCAACCGTCCACAGCTAGAACGAGCACAGTCCGAAGCCAGGGAGGCACTGAGCGCACTGCGAAGATTGCAGAGGCATGTCTCAGAGCTGGAAGAGGAGTCACGCCTCCAGGACCCTGACATGTCAGGTGCCTCGCTACAGTCAGAGCTGGCCCACAGCCTGGACAGAGATCAGGGCCAGGACATGGATGCTCATGGAGATGCCCCGGTGAGCCCATGGACTACCTACCTCCTCTACCCATGTCATCAGGAAGGATGCAGGCTCTGCCTCCCACCTTCTCTCCTTTCCCCACAAGATTACACTGAGTGGCTCGGCACAAATAGCACAGTGGTTAGAGAGCCAGTCACATACAGAGGCTGGCGGGTTCGAACCCAGCTCAGCCCAGCTAGAACAACAATGGTAACTGCAACAAAAAATAGCCAGGTGTTGTGGCAAGTACCTATAATCCCAGCTACTTGGGAGGCTGAGGCAAGAGAATCGCTTAAGCCCAGGAGTTTGAGGTTGCTGTGAGCTATGACGCTACAGCACTCTACTGAGTGCCTAATGAGACTCTGTCTCTCTCTCTCGCAAAAAAAAAAAAAAAAAAAAAGATTGCACTGACTGATTCCTTTGGCCACAGACCACCCTGTCCCCAGAGACCCAAAAGAAGTCCAGCGACCAGCCCTCGCCCCAGGAGGACAGCTTAGAGTCCCCCAAGAAGCAAGCATCTCTGAGCCCAGCAGAGATATTGGAGGAGAAGGAGGCAGAAGTGGCCAGGCTGCAGGATGAGGTGGGAGAAGGAGCACAGCAGGACCCTTCTAGCTGTCAGTTTCTCTTTTCCATATCTACCTTCTAGCCTTTGCCCACTAAGCCCCCTAAACCTGGCTTGCCCTTCATCTCATCAATCTTGCCATCATGTTTCAAAGATAGTCTATATGCCACCTCCTCCAGGAAAATTTTCTGGACCACACTCCCTCCCCTTAGTCCCACTGTGGATGCTTCTTGCATTCCTCCTGCAGGTTTATACCATCCCAACTAGCCTTCTCCCTCACCCATACTGCACCAGCCTGGTGGACTCAGGATCACAGGGCCACTGTTGCTTGGGCGTTTGTTGAGCAGGCCGGGGAGGGCTGGTGGACAGCCGGAGCCCAGGCTGCTGGAAGGGGCTGAAAAGCCTGGAGGCCTATCTGCCTTGCTGGTCCCTCCTCTGTACACAGATCGCGCTGCAGCGGGCAGAACTGCAGTCCCTACAGGAGGAGCTGCGGAGGCAGAAGGAGCTGCGAGCGAAGGACAACCCGGAAGAGGCTCTGAACGGTGCCCTCTCAGATCGGGACGAGGCCGTGAACAAGTGAGCCTTCCATCACCCACCACCCAGAACCGTCCTAGCCAGGCTACGGGCCCCCCAGAGCATTCTGGCTCTTCTGGGCTGCTAATTTCCCCCCACCCGTAATATGGGATATGACTATCCCCACTCCAACCCAGGGACCCGCCCTCTCGTCTAGAAGGTCCCAGCGCCCCTTGGACCAGTTCTCCGCAATTCCCGCCCATAGGTCCCTGGCACTGTCCCTGGAACTCAACCGCGTCTCGCTGGAGCGAGACTCTCTGTCCCGGGAGTTGATGCGAGCTATCCGCCAGAAGGTGGCGCTTACTCAGGAGCTGGAGGCCTGGCAGGTCAGGCGGGGCCGAGGAGGGGCCCAGGCGGGGACCAGGCTGGGGCTTCATGCTGACTTGCCCCTCCTCCGACCTCCCACAGGACGACATGCAGGTAGTGATTGGGCAGCAGCTGCGCTCACAACGCCAGAAAGAGCTCAGCGCGGCCGCATTGTCGACCCCCCGCCACAATGCGCCCCGGTTCTCGCTACGCCTGGGTCCTGGGCCCGCTGGCACCTTTCTCAGCAACCTCTTCCGAAGGACCTGAGGGCCGGGCTAGGGATCTGCCCTTGGCCATTCTGTAGCACACTTTCCTCCTCTGGGCAATGGAGCAACAGGGCCCAGCCTGTCTTCCCATTGGGGCTGCTGCAGTCCCTGCTTCAGGAGGCTGGGCAGGAGCTCAGCGCGAGCAGGGGCCAGCTTTAGGGGCTAGAGGCCCCAGTAGGTAGCGGGGGCAAGTGGGGCACAGGAGTTTATTTTTGGAATCTCTACAGGTCTATCTTTTCTAAGCACTAGGGGAAGGGGTATTTATGTATCAAAATCAGAGTAATATATAAATTACTACAACAACTTTAGCCTCATTCTTGGGAAGGAAGTACATGAAAGAAAAGCCTGAAACTTTATTATAAAAAATGAAAAGAACACTCTAAAACCCTGGGATGTGGGGGTGTCAGCAGAGGTCAGAAGGACAGGGAGAAGGCTCGGTAGCCCAGGTTGGTGAAGACATCCACCCGGCAGCTATTGCCTGCAGCTGTCAAGACCTGGAGGGAAGAGAGGCTTGATTGACTTGCCCCACACTCCCAGGGCCCCCACCCCCACCCCAGTCACTGGTAGGCCCACCTTGCACTCAGGCGCTGCTGGCTGCTGGTTGAGGCAGAGGCTGAGCAGCCCTGGGGAGGAGCCAGGTACCTGGGCCTTGAGCTCCCCACTCAGCTGCCACTGGTTGACACAGCAGCCCTGGCCTGCTGACAGAATCTGTGGAGGACAAGGGTGGGGGGGTTGGTTCAGAGCTGTACAGTGAAGCTGGTGAGGGTAGCACAAATGAGACAGGGCCTCACCAGGTCCTGGTAGAATGTGACGTGCTTCTGTGGCGCCCTCATGGGGAAGACAGTAGTGGGTGTGGAGGATCGGAGGTGCCAGAGAGTGAGCGCTGGGCCGCCTCCACACACCTGGGCAGGAAGGCAGTGGTCCACAGCCACCGTGAGCCACAGGCCCACAGCTAATAGGCCCCAAAGCTACCACCTCACCACACGTTCTGCCCAGCTCACCATCCAGTCTGAGTCAGTTGCTAAGCAGCCGATCCAGCGCCCATTTTGGGGCCGTGAGCACTCCTGGTAGGGGAGAAGGAGAGGAAGAGGTGAAGACCTGGGAGACACTGAGGAGAGAAGAACAGGTGTGGGTCATGCTCTCACCTCATGCTTGTAGACCTCAATTGTCTGGACCTCCTTGGCCAAGCGGAGATCTGTAGGGGAAGAACCATAAGGGGTGCCCCATATGCCCTAGCCTCCCTCTCTGCCATATTGCCCTCCAACCAGCTAATCCCTTACCCCAGAGTCGCACAGTCCCATCCTCTCCACCTGACAGCACCTCGGGGCTCCGTTCCCTCAGTGCCAGGCAATGGATATAGTCTGTGTGGCCCCGGAGGGCCCGCTGCAGGGAGAGGATAATATCAGAAGACCTAGAAAGAGTGCTTCCCCTGCCCTGGACCTGCCACCAGCTCCAAGGCCCTGCTCACTGTGAAAGTCCCGGTTTCAAGGTCCATAGTATGCAACTGACAATCTCCTCCAGCCAAGATGAGGGAATTCTCCTGAGGCAGGATAAGACTGGAAGTCAGTGTCAAATCAGGACAAAGGGAGAAGAAGCAAAGTTTGGGCCAAGAATAGACACAAGGGGCATAGACCTTGGGAACCAGCAGCAAAGCATTGATCTCAGGCACTTCCAGGCTGGTTCTGGAGGAGGAAAGGCAGGCTTAGAATCAGTTAAGGGAGTATCTTCAAATCCCATGCCCTCTACTCACATGGTACTGGCTCACCGGTATGGGGGCTGGCGATGCCACAGTTCCTTACAGCCCTTCATAGAGGAAACACCTGGTGAGCTAAAAGGTTCTCTGGGGCAGTATACCCCAGCCTTTCCCTGCTCCTCTCCTCACCTTCTTGAGGACCTCCACCCAAAGCCAGGCCTTCACCTCCCCATCCCCAGCACTGAGCAGATGTCGTTCAGTGGAGACCATGCTGTAGATGGGACCATCATGAGCTAAAGGGAAATGCAGAACTTGAGTGAGCTTATCCTTCCTCCTCCTCTACCCCAAAGTACCTAAGCCTGACTCAATGGTTACACCTACCTTGGAAGGTCACCACGGGCTTTTTACTTTCCTCTTTGGCTTCTGAGCTCAAAGCAGCAGACAAGCTGAAGAGAAGGGAGGGGGCCCCAACAGTCAGAAGCAGGAGACATCACTTCCAGGGGGTCAAGAACCACAGCTAAAGGGTAGTGGGAAGCAGAAGCTAAGGGTACCTGAAGATGGCAATCTGCCCATAATTATTGCCAGCTGCCAGGAACTTCCCACATGGTGAAATGCTCTGGGAGAAGATGGTCATGTGCAGCCGCTGCAGGGCCTGAAACACCTCTGTCTGCAGGGAGAGACGGGGCAAAGCCTGCCCAGGACGTCTGAAACCTCTGCTTCCTACTTCCCCCACTGCAAGCCTGACCTCCCACTGTCCAGACGTCTTAGTCATCTTTCAAGTAGATCCATCAAGCAGGCACCTGCCCATGCAGTTCCATGAGTAGCTCCAAGAAGAGGGTGAGAAGGAAGAGTGGAGTGGTGACACCTAGTGATCTCTGAGCAGGCACCTAACCTCTCCTACCAGCTTCTTCAACTGTAAACCAGAACTCAAAGGAGATTTTGTCACGATTAATGAACCAATGTATAAAAGAGCGTTGCAAAGGGCAGCCACAGAAAAAGTATTTTAAAAGTGGCACTGTTACCCGACACAGAAAAACATACTTTCAATTCCAATCTCTACCCTCTGACTCTGATGGTAGGCTCCTCAAACTCTTCTGGATTACTCTCCTACACCCACGTGAGTTCGAGTCCCATAAATCGCCTACGCAAAACACGGGTCAAGGCACGAGCCGGACATGGACTACAAACTCCAGAAGGCACCTTGCACCACAGTCGGCTTACCTGGCCCAGCGGCACGGCGAGTGGCACCGCTCGCTCCATCCTGTGAACTACAAGTTCCAGCGTGCTCAGCGCGCGACGGGACCTCACGAGTCCGGACGTGCCCGCAAACCGCTCCCTTCCACGGCGCTCTACCGCCTGGACACTGCGGGCTGGCCCAACGAGAAGGCGGCCGCCACGTACCTCCCCGAGTCCCAGGAGCCGAGGTGAGCGTCGCAAAGCCCTCTGACACTAAGAAGTGGCACCCACCTCAGCCCCGCTAACCCGGATCCCCTCCCCCCACCCTACTCCACCTAATAGATCCACCTTCCAGCCGCGCGCCGCCCGTCTTCTGCGCCTGCGCGGGAACACAGCCGCTGCGCGCGCCTGGAACCACACCCCCTCTAGTTTGGCCACGCCCTCGGAAACTCCGCCCCTGTCGCCCCGAGCCTCCCCGCAGGACCCTGAACCTCAATGATCTTACTGCAGCCCTCAGAACGAGACCCCCGGGGTCGGGCCCAGCGCCGCTCGCAGGCCACCTTGGGGGTGACTCGGGGCCTAGATGCCAGGTACGTGCGGGGGACCTGGTGGACCTGATCCTGGGACGCAGGAGCATCGACTGGGGGCTCAGGCTAGCATGCAGGATGACAGGGGCTAGGGCGAATCCGCGGGTCGTAGGCTTGAGCTGAGATGGGGTTAGAGCTGGGGCTCACGGTCAAGACTTTCGTTGTAGGCTGAGAGAGGGAGGGAGGTGACTTAGGCGTCAGTTGAGACAAGGATAGGCTAGGAACTCCTGGCTGATGCTGCAGGCTCCGGCTGGCAAGAAGGGGCCAAGAGGGCCAAGAGGGTGAAATGCACCTGGCTCTCTTTTTCCCAGCTCCTCTCTCCAAGGAGCTGTGCTTATGAGCGCCAAGCGCCGCCTGGAGGAGGAGCAGTGAGTTTGGGGGCAGGGAGGAGCTTCCAACAAGATCTCTATCTATCGTCTCTGGTCTCCAACAGGCTGCCTTTCTCCCCGTTCTCCCCAGGGAGCTCCTGCATAAGCAGTTCCTGTCTGAGGAGAATATGGCCACCCACTTCTCTCGACTCAGCCTGCACAATGACCACCCCTACTGCACACCCTCCTTGGCCTTCCCCCCAGCCCTGCCCCCACTCAGGTAGGCAACCCAAGTTGTTGGGCCTTCTAAAGGGTCACACCCAATTCTCAGAGCTGACTTCCAGGCCCAGCCTTATTGTGCTATTTTTAGCTTCTAGCTGACCTCTGTGTTGTTTTCCATCTTAGCTGCTTGGAAAGAGCTGGGAACCCAAGAGCTTCTGAGAACCTAGACCTGGTGGGAGGTCACTCAGCCAGGCCAGCCTCAGGCCTATGCCCTGTCATATCTTCTTCCAGGAGTCCTTGCTCTGAGCTGCTTCTCTGGAGATACCCTGGGAGCCTCATCCCTGAGGCCCTCCGGCTGCTCAGGCTGGGGGACATCCCCATGCCCCACTACTCTGCAGCCCCAGCTGGGGATACAGTGGAGCTCTGAGTGCTGGTGGGCAGTGCCTTTCCCACTTTTCATCTTCCCCACAAGAGAAGAGACCAGTGACTCCCACAACGAAGGGATAAGTTGCTTGCCTATTCTCCAGAAGGTCCTGGTATCAGGACCTTCCCCCAACAGAGGACACTGAGCCCAGGGGAGCCTGGGAACAGGAAGAGCAAGAGTATGGGAAAGGAGGCACCCTGCCCCCAAGTGAACTGAATAAAGATTGATGAGCAAAAGAAGGCTTCAGTCTGGAACCTGGGGCCTTTGGGGAGGGTGGGGAGGACAGAGGCACTGGATTCTGGGGTTTCTCCTCAAGATCTTCCCTGGAAAACGGTTAAGGCCAGCCAGGTCCTGGCAGGCTGGGCTCCAGGCATTGAGAATGTATGAGTCAGAGCCTCACCCCCGCCCCCGCGGCTGACTCACTCCCTCCCTCTAGCTGAGGAGTCAAGCTGGGATCATGCCACTCTCCAAACCATTTAAAGTTAAAGATTTCTTTATTAATAAATTCTCCCTCCCTTCCAAAATTCTCCCCCAAATAAATTACTTCTCCCCCTTCCGGATTAGAGGGGTCTGAATCTTAGGGCCAGCCCTCCTAGAGGGCCAGCCCCCTAGTGTTAAAACAGGTCCCTAACCTGACCCCCTCTCAGAGCTGAGAAACCCCTGGTGGAATTTCAGTACATCTGAGTGGGGCCTAGGGTTGTGTTTGTCTCTCAAGTCAGCCTGGCCCCCAGGCCATCAGGGAAGGGAGATATCCCCTTGTGCAAATGGTGCAGCTCCTTAAAACAGTGTCAGCCTGTTCAGTGTAAGCCAGCATGAGGCTCCTTTTCTGTCCTGGAGCCAGAGACGGGGCAATCAGACATCTTGGAAGGCTCCCCTGAACCTTGGGCCCAGGTCTCAGAGGTGATTCACTCACCCCACCCCCAGACCCCCTCCGCCCCGTTGGAGGAGCTTGGCTCTGTGTCTGGGAGGCATGGGCTGACTCTACAATGAATGAATGAATGGGTGACGCCCCAGCTGTCAGGGGGCGCTCACTGTCACTGGATCAAGGCCACGGCTGGACAGCCCTCTCCACCGGTCTCCTCTATGGGGGCTGCAAAATAAGAGGTAGGGTCGTTCAGGAACAGGGAACACGTGGAGTGATGGGGGCATGCAGGCCAGAGCGCACTTACTGGTGAACTTCTCTCTCCTGCGGCACCGTCTCCAGACCAGGAAGCCAGAAAGCAGCCCCAGTACCAGGGCCAGGCTCAGGGCGCCCCCTATGATGGGCCAAAGTAGCCGGAAGGGGGCAGGAGGTGCGGCAGCGCCTGAAAATGAGACTCGAAGTCAGACCTCGCCCCTTTCTTAGACCAGCTCCGCCCCCTAGAACTGCCCTTCTCCGCCGAGGCCCCCACCCTAATCAGAACCCCTTCTCCACTCCATCCTCCCTCCGCATTAACTTCTCGGATCCGAAGCCTTGGGTCCCTTTCCGCACCAACAACCCCTCTCCCTCGGGCTAAGGACCACTCGCCCCTGACCCTGCCCCAACTCACAGCCCAGGCAGAAATCGCTGTGTGGTCGCGCCGGGCACGACGCACAATCCATGCACTTGTCGAGGTCCGCGCTCCAGGACCTGCCGCTAGAGCAGGGGGTGGTGCCTGGGGAGGGGGCCCCTGGTCAGAAGCTGGGGGCGGGCCATGCTATTCTGGGGTCTGAGGTCAGGGTCCGCCAGCTCGAATAACGTGAGTCACCGGCATCCTCCCGCACCCCCCCCCCGCATTCCTCACAGGTGACCGCACGGCCCGACCGGGACACGGCAGTGCGGGGCGGGAGGTATACCGCGAAACAGTGGGAGACAGTGGGGGGGGGGGTTAGGTCTTCACAATCCCCCTGCCGCCGGCGGGTGAGTCACTCCTGGGCACAGGGCCCGACCCCGGTCCCTCCCCCCGCATAGCTGGGCACTGAAGTCACCGGATGGAAGGGGGCACCCCACATGGTATAGAGGGCACAGACTCTTGTGCCTCTCGACACCCACGGCCCCCCCAGAACTGTTCCATCACTGGGGCTGGTTAGACCCCATATTGACCAGACTGGGGGCGTGCCCTCTTATCAAACTAAACATCCCGCCCTCAAACTTACTTTCTCTCTCCACTTCTAGTTCGGACTTTTGGAGCCAAAGACCCCACCCCACTCCAACTGGACAGAGAAACTGAGGCTGGAACTGCGGAAAAAGCTTGAAGCCCGATGGAATGTTCCCCAGCGCGGAGCGCGGTGCCTGAGACACTTGACCCCTGATCCCTATGTACCCCAAGTTCCTCCCTGTTCTCCAGGCACCCAATCTCAGCTCCCGATGCCCAACCAGGGTTCCTCGGCCCCCGCGTGCCCCTTACCAGGCGCTTGCTCCCCGGCCACTGCGCACAGCAGTGCCAGCCCTAGCCCCAGCGCAAGGATCCGCAACGTCGGTCGCATAGAGCCGCAAGCCATGGTACGCGTCCCGCGGCCGCAGCCGTCTGCGGCTGCCGCCGGCCGGCGAGGACTCAAAGCAGTGCCCCCGCCCCCGCCTTCCGGGGCGGAGCTCTCTGCTCTGCCTCTCCTGCCAGCAGTTCTAGGACGTCCTGCCCCGCCTGGACCGCTACGTTCAGTCATTCGTTCAACAAACAGGGCGCAGTCTCTCCAGGCACCAGGATTTGCAGGGGCGAAGGCCCGGCCTTGCCGCCTTCAAGGGGAATCAGACACGAATAATTCATGCAGCGATAACTGCAGCTTTGATAAGAGCCCGGCAGATAAAACAACAAAAAATAATGTGACTGTTAATTTATACCCCAGGTCGTAGTTGCGGGCTTGTCTCCATTTTGCAGAGTAGGAAACTGAGGTTCGAGGTTAGGTGAGTTCCCAACGTTACCCCATTAGTAGATGGAGCTGAGACTCCAGCTCGGTTCGGCTTCACGCCCCGCGTGTTCACCCTCAGTGGGTCAGCAGGTCAGCCAGCCCGAATCCCCTTATCCTACCCAATGCAGGCGCACTGGCCCTAGACTTGAGCACCCCCCTCTGACCAGGCCGGGATTTGCATGCTCGCTGCGGTCCGGGACAGGGTCTCTGCCCCTCCCCGGGGGCGGCGGTCCAGTGACGTCACTGCCCCTTTAAGACCCCGGCCTCCGCCCTTATCCCCATTTTTGTCCTAGGAATTTCCTTAGTCACCTCTGCAGGTGAGTCTTGGGGAAGTGTGCGTGTTGGAGAGAGACGCGAGGCGGAGCCGGGTGCAGGTCGTGGAGACATGAGTGGGGGTGCATGCACGCAGGTCGTCGAGTCCCTGAGCCCTGGGCTGCTCAGAAACTACCTATTAATCGATTCCTTTGGCGGCCCGGGAAAGATTAAATGCCCCTCCCCTCTCCCCCGGGACAAAGGCACCGAAACCTCGGGCGCCCCTCCCCCACCTGCCTTGCCTCTCAGGGGCGGGTATCCGCTCCTCCTCACCTGCTGAAGCGGACCCTGCCGCCCGCGCCGCCATTAAATCCCTCTCTTGGGTTCGCGGCTGGGATGGTCAAGGGGCCGAGGGAGCCCTCGAACAGAGTCGAACCTTCAGAGCGTAGAAAAGGAAGGGGGCAAGGGCAGAGGTACACTGAGGGGAGAGGTCTGGGGCGCCCGAGTTGGTGTGACCCAGGCCCTAACTCGGCCGAAGGCCTGTTGGACGGACCTGAGTTCTGGGGCCCGCCGTGGCCGATCTCCCCGAGGTCATGAGTTCGGCCCCGACCTGAGCTGGCTGCTAAGAGAAGTGAATGAAGAGCCTGCCTTTGGGCCGCGCTGCTCAGGCCTGCGCTGAGTTTAGGTCTAAGCCGCACCCTGGAAGGACTTTGGGACATGGAGAACCGAAGCAGAGCTGATTACCGCGGCAACCTCCGACATCACATGGGATGTGAGGGGACACAGGTGTAGACTAGAGTGGCGGTGGAGGTACTGGTTCACTGCACTCTCTAAGGGTTTTATCTCATTTGAGGAAGTTTGAGAGGACCCTACAGTGACATTTTGGTGTAGTATACACAGGAAAATGTCCTAAACCTTGAGAGTATGCTCTTTGGTCCCTAGGGGAAGGTGGAGAGGTGAGACCCATGGGGAGTCAGCTTGGAGAAGGAACTGCTTTTGGGTGGGAGGATTAATGTTCTCCTATCTCTTTTGCCCCTTCAGGGCTTGGCTTGGGCTGGGCCTGACAGGCCACCTGATGCAGGAGCTTGGATAATTTCCAGGCTCAGGAAGGGGGTGGCTCCTTGTTAGTGAGTGGGCTAGTTTCTTGACACAAGATCAACCTCAAGATCAGACTGCTATCCACCAGTGTAGGGGCATGGAACCAATCCGGGGAGAGGGGTTTGGACACTGGGTGGTGGGAGGAAGTTTGTAATCTCCAATCTTAGTGTTGAAATTGACATGTTTTAAGCTTGAAACTTAAGAGCCAAATCATCATCTGTGTGACCCACAGAAACTGAAGTGGCCAAGGCCCTGGACTGGCATTTGCCTGGGTTTTATACCATTATCTTTCATTTGTACTCCAAACAGCCAGGATGAGAATAATAAGGAAAAAAAGAAATACTAAAGCATTAAGTGCCCCTTTTGCCAATGAGAAATGAGCCTCAGGGAGCATGTCTTACCCACAGTGCAAAATGTGGTGACCAGCTAACTCCCAGGGTGCATCCTCCTGGCATACTGTATTGTGGCTATGGCATAGGATCTGGGCCTGTCAGGCTAATTGTTGTTCTGCTTCTGTCTCCCAGTACAGTGCACCCCCTCACCTTCATCATGGCCTCTGCTGGGCTACAGATCCTGGGAGTTGTCCTGACTCTGCTGGGCTGGGTGAATGCCCTGGTATCCTGTGCCCTGCCCATGTGGAAGGTGACAGCCTTCATCGGCAGCAACATCGTGGTGGCCCAGGTGGTGTGGGAGGGGCTGTGGATGTCCTGTGTGGTGCAGAGTACCGGCCAGATGCAGTGCAAGGTATACGACTCACTCCTGGCGCTGCCCCAGGACCTGCAGGCTGCCCGTGCCCTCTGCGTCATCACCCTCCTTGTGGCCCTGCTAGGTCTGCTGGTCTACCTTGCTGGGGCCAAATGTACCACCTGTGTGGAGGACAAGGATTCCAAGGCCCGCCTGGTGCTCACCTCTGGGATCATCTTTGTCATCTCAGGGGTTCTGACCCTGATCCCCATCTGCTGGACAGCCCATGCCATCATCCAGGATTTCTATAATCCCCTGGTAGCTGAGGCCCAGAAGAGGGAACTGGGGGCCTCCCTCTACCTGGGCTGGGCAGCCTCGGGCCTTTTGTTGCTGGGTGGGGGGCTGCTGTGCTGCACTTGCCCCTCAGGTAGATCCCAGGGCCCCAGCCATTACATGGCCCGATACTCAGCATCTGCCCCTGCCACCTCTCGGGGGCCCTCTGAGTACCCCACCAAGAATTATGTCTGATGTGGGTAGGATAATGCAAGCTCCACTGGAGCCTTCCTTCTTCAGCTGGGGCCATCAAAAGATGGTGATGCCTGACAGCTTTGGGGTAACTTCTTACCTTTTGTTTTTGCTTTTTACTGTTTTTACTTTTGGGGAGTATTTTTAAAATCCACTTGTTAACTGAACCAAGAAGATAATTCAGACTTAGACACACACCTGGGTTCTGCTGTTGGCATTTCTCACCTTTGGATGATGGAGCCAAAGAGTTGATGCTTTGAGTTTCTGGATCTTTCTCCACCTTAGACATCTTATCTTGGAAGCCAACCTGGAGCCGTGAAACCAGTGTGAAAGCTGTTTGCTGTACTGGCCTTTATAACAAGACTGTCCCTAAGAGTTCCTGCTACTGCTGGGCTTCCCTAGACTTAAGCCCCTCTTCTCAGCTATGGAAGAGAAGGTTACATGTTACCAAAGAACAGCCCACCTCCAGATCTTCTGACCACTGGCTGCTCCATCCTTTCACCACAGCCATTCCCTAGGTCACATCCCAACTGTGTTGTAGACACCCCCTTTCCCACTTCCACCCTGCTTGCCCACACTCACAAGGTTTTGCTAAATAAAGCATGTCTTGTCATGTTTGCCTTTGTTGTTGCTGGGGGGCTGTTGAGTACCCAACTTGGCTACGGAGTGGGTGGGCATAAGTCATTCATGATCCTTTGACCCCCATGCTTTCCCAGGCTCAGGCCTCCTGGCTGCCCTGCCCAGCACCGGCAGCACACAGAACAAAGGGAGCCCAGTTACAAATGTTCTTTTTATTCCTAGCTCTGGGGTGGGGGTTGGGGTTGAGGTGATGGGTGGAACCTCCCTGCTAGTGGGCTAACTCGGCTGGACCTGCTTATTAAGGAGTTAACTAGCTACTGCCCTGTGAGTGAAGCCTGGGTTCCTGGGAAAGGGGAGGGCTCAAAAGAGGAGGACTAGGGTGGCGCCTGTGGCTCGGTGAGTAGGGCACTGGCCCCAGCCAACCTGCAACAACAACAAAAATAGCCAGGTGTTTTGGTGGGCGCCTATAATCCCAGCTACTCAGGAGGCTGAGGCAAGAGAATTGCCTAAGCCCAAGAGCTGGAGGTTGCTGTGAGCTGCAATGTCACAGCACTCTACCAAGGGCAAAAAAGTGAGACTTTGTCTCAAAAAAAAAAGAGGACCAGACTATTTCTTGGATAGCAATTATGGGGAAGACAGGGGCCAGGCCAGGGTGCCGAGAAGTTCTAGCCCTGTCTGGTTGGGGGAGACAACATGAGCTGGGGACACCACTGAGCCCTGGAGCCAGATCTGGCTTGAGGCTTTGGAAAGTGGTGGATTTCCCTGGGGGTGGGGGTTAATAGTGGTAGAGGGTGAGGAGTGAGGGAGGCATCAGTCCATCAGTCGCAGGCCAAGCCTGTTCCTCACACATAGTCCCTCTTGTCCAGTCCAGAGGCCCCAGAGCGTGAGGGGATTGAGTAGCCCAGCCTGGGCCCACGGGGCCTCTCAGCCTGGGGTGGGGGGCACGTGCAGCAGAGGAGCCCCCCGCCCAGCATGAGCAGTGCAGCGGCCGCCCAGCCCAGGTAGAGAGAAGCCCCCAGCTCTCGCTTAAGGGCCTCGGCCACCAGGGGATTATAGAAGTCCTGGATAATGGCATGGGCCGTCCAGCAGACAGGGATGAGCACCAGAATGCCAGCCAGGAGGAGGATGATGCCTGCAGTGAGCACAATTCGGGCCTTGGCACCCTCATCCTCCACACACGTTGTACACTGGGCGCCTGTGATGGCCATCAGCAGGCCGAGCAGGGCCAGCAGGAGGGCAACGACACAAAGGGCACGGGCGGCCTGCAGGTCCTGGGGCAGTGCCAGCAGTGAGTCATACACCTTGCATTGCATCTGGCCAGTGCTCTGCACCACACAGGACATCCACAGTCCCTCCCACACCACCTGGGCCACCACAATGCTGTTGCCGATAAAGGCGGTCACCTTCCACAGAGGCAGGGCGCAGGATACCAGGGTCCCCAGCCAACCCAGCACGGCCAGGGTCATGCCTAGGAGTTCCAGGCCAGTCGAAGCCATTTGTCCCCTTGTTTGGGTCTTCTTAGCCCTCGGTGCCCTGGTTGACTCAAGATTGTTCGTCAAAGATGTTGAGGTGAAATCTTGGCTCCTAGCAGGAAGAGAAAGTGCACCGATGTCCTCAGGCCAGGGCAGTCCTCACATCTGAACCTCTTGAAAGGTACTTCCTCTCTGAGCCTCTCACAGGACAAAACAAAGCAGACTCAGGTCCTTCTCAGCTGAGTGGCTTGTGTCCTCCCCTGGAGGAGTTGATGTCCATTGGATTCCTGGATTTCCTGCAGTCAGGTCCCAGCCAAGCTGGCATGGGCCCTCTGGACCCACCGTTAGGTGGAGGACCCACCGTTAGGTGGAGGACAGCCACGTCCCTTCTCAACTGGCACAGGCTCAGGCTGAGCTGTGTACCCTCTGCAGGTGCCACCTGGGGACTCTGCAGCTCCTGTGACAGGCGGGGTTTTAAGCCCCAGCAGGGGAGGAGCAGAGTGAAATGCAGGGAGCTTGATTGGGGAAACTTGAGTGAAGGGGGGGTAGGGGGAAGTGTTAGAGGTGGGGTGAGTAGGAGGTGGAATGGGGACTTCAGGGTCAATGGGGGGAATGCTGTGACCTGGAGGATCAGGGAGGAAAAGTGTCCCTGCATGTAGGATCCTAGTGAGGAATGAACAGAAAGTCTGAGGACAAGCTAAGGAGTAAGAAATGAGGGTGGGGACAGGCAAAAAAGTAACTGGCTAAGGACAAAGAATTGGCAGCGAGGGGGGGAGGATGATGGAGCCCCGGCCCACCTTCCTGACCCTCCCTCTGCCCCTGGTCCCCTACCATCTTCACTTTCCCCCTGCCCAGTTTCGGTGCAAATGCCCCCAGCTCCTTTGGTATCGCACACCCCCTCTTCTGTCCTCTGCCACCCGCCACCCAGGACTCTCTGGAAACTGATCTGTCCCCAGTCTCAGCCCAGTGGCCCTGCTGGCTCCCGGGGGAGGCACCCCGCCCGCAGTGTTCCCTGGGCAACAGGTGCCTGGCGCCCAGCTCAGGTGGCATTGCCCTGGCAACGGCCTAGAAAACTACCCCCCCACCTCTGCCTCAGCTCAGGTGTGTGCCCTCCCTGCTCCCACTGCTGAAACTAGGGGGCTGAGCTGAGCTGCCCAAGTCCCCAGAGACCAGAGAATAAAGGGCCTGTTGTGGAGGTGGGGGAGGGCAGGAAAGTAGGAGGTTAATGAGGGGTACTCAGGGTGGGGATCTAGCCCAGGACCTAGTTGTCTTTCCTGGGTGAGTGGCCTGTTAGGCCTCCCAAGCCAAAATATCATAGGTGTGGGACAAGACGATGAGGCTCAGGAGACCCCAGTGTGCCTTTTCTCCTGAAAACCCCTCATGGGGGCAGCCTGGGAATCATGCTGACTGAAGTTCCAATACTAACCCCCACCCCAGACAGGTCAGGGAAAATCAAGCTCCTTAACTTCTTTGAGTCAGAGACCCATTTAAGAAACTCATGAGACCTGTATAATATACTCCACAAGTATGTTCCCCTTATTTTAGGAGATTCATGAACTCCCTCAAGCCTTTGCCTGGGTGCTCAGAACTATCTGAAGTGGGGGCCATGCAGAGGGTTCTAAAGCAGAGCAGGCCCTGGCCTGGGAGAGCCTCTCATCTCTACTCCCTGGGAGGCCTGGTGTCTATGCTGGGGGCACCACTTCCCAGCCCAGGCTGGCAGGCCCGGGCCTAGACCAGGCCTGGGGCTAGAGGCAGCCTCACCTATCAGTGGAACTTTATTTACAAAGGGTTAAAACCTCAAGGATTGCCGCAGGGTTCCAACCAGGGGTGGGAGCACAGCTTCTGGGAATGGGTTTTGCATTTTTTTGCAAGAGAGGTTTATACTTTCACCAGAATTACAAAGGGGTCGGTGACCCAAAAAAACTTAGGACTCTTTTCCCCATCCAAATAGAAAGACCAAGGCCAGTGCCTATCTGCCAGTATGGAAGGGGCAGCTAGGGCTTCCTCCGAATGGGGAGGGGCTCCTCTAGGGTGGGGGTCTGAACTGGTGTCCCCAAAGTGGATGGAGGGTGGGGTGTGATGATAGCAGGCTGGAGAATGGCCTTAGGGTGAGCTCTGGGGGCTGTTTGTCTAGCTCATGCAGTCCCTGGGGCTAGGATTTCACAAGATGGGGGTGGGGTGGCTGAGAGGAAGGGCCTGTCAGTGGACTCCCTCTGCATCCTCCCAGGGGCCTAGGAATCCAGCCACACAGGTTTGAACAGGTGTCTGGAAGGGCCCACTACCCCTCCCCCCACCTTCCACAGCCCCAAGCCAGGGGCTTGCTTTTCTGTTCCCCAGGCCCAGGACAAGTCCTCTTGCCTTAGGTCTCAGTTGACCAACTCGCCCTGTTTGTCCAGGATACTCCCAGGTATTTTTTGTAGAGACAGAGTCTCACTTTACCGCCCTCGGTAGAGTGCCGTGTCGTCACAGGACTCGCAGCAACCTCCAGCTCAGGGGCTTCCGCGATTCTCCTGCCTCAGCCTCCTGAGCAGCTGGGACTACAGGCGCACGCCACAATGCCCGGCTGATACTCCCAGTTTTGAATATTGTGTCCTATGATAGTGGTCAGTCTACAGTCAGGCCTTACCTCAGTGGCCTGCTGTTTTCAGTTTTAAACTCCAGGGGTCTAACCCAGTGGGGCGCTGTACAACCTAGTAAGTGTTGTCCTGGAGATGGCACTAACAGGATCATAATTTTTTCAGACCCCAATTCCTCTTGGGCTAGCATCTTCCTACTCAAGAAAAAAGGGAAGCCCATACTGCCAAGGAGTGGCCAGTCACATGGAAATGGCTGCTCAGAGGATATAGATACTCCTAACCCCAATGATCAGTGTTCACTGGACTTGCCTTCATGGTGGCTTCAACTTCCTCCCACCCTAAGTCTTTCTCTCTTTTCTCCCCATGGTCTAAGGGGAGAGTGAAAGCAGAAAAATGTCTCAGAGCATGAGGAAAGGCTGGAATAGGGTCCGGTAGCCCTTAGGAGAGGGACAGGGAGGATTCCCAGGGCACATTGCCAGGAACATGCTTGCTATCCTCAGATCCCTTAGGCCTAGTCTGGGTAGTCCCAGGCCTTGTCCTAGGTCCCTTGGTCCGTGCGGATTCAGTTGGATCCTGGCAACCGAAGGGTTAAAGTTAGCACCTAAAGGGACTGCACCAGGGGCTGGAATGCCATTGATATGGAGAGGTGAGGACCCCTCAGTTGTTACCCTCTCAATGGCATTTTAACTTAGCCACTGGAATCCCCTCCCCCATCACCTCTGTTGGGGGAAGGGAACCTTCCCATCTGTACTACCCTGAGAGGAAACCAAGGCTAGCTCTCCACCAGCCCCTTCTTGGAGGAAACTGGACCTCATCTTTGTTCCTTCTGGGAGAACTGAAGGGCAGGGAGGTTTAGTGGGTAAAAGAAACTTGAGCTCAGCTTAGATACGATAGAAAGGGATAAAAATGTGGCCTGGGAGGGTGCCGGTACTCAGTCGTTAGGGCACCAGCCACATACTCTGGGGCTGGTGGGTTCAAACCGGGCCAGGCCTGCTAAACAAAAACAAACAAACACTCTACTGAAGGCAACATAGTGAGACTATCTGGAAAAAAAAAAAATGTGGCCTGACAGCAAAAGAAGGGAACTAACAAGTCGGCATGGTGCCAGGCATGGTAAAGGCAGCATCCGCCACTGCTTTTGTGGGAGCTAGAGACCCTCATTTTACACGTAGATAAGATGATCCCCTGCTCCCAAACCAAAAGATGCAGGTGAATCCTGTAAACACAGTACTTCTCATCAGGTCACCCGCCTTGGTTTCACAGCTTTCTCAGGGCTAAGAGAGTGGGGCCAGGTGTACAAGGTGGGGAACAGCTCAACCTGACACAAACCAGACAAGACCTTCAATATCCTCTCTCAGGGCTGTGAAGCTGGGTCTCCCCAGGCCTCTTTCCCAGCAGGTGGTGGGGCAGGGCCCCTCCCTCACCCAAGCCCCAGTTCTCCCCTCCAGAGACCACTCAATGTCTGTGTCCTAGGGAATGTGCCCTTCATTCCTTACTTGCAGTGTGGAGGCAGCAGCAGATCTGGTGACCACCCCTCCACCCTCAGGGCAAATCCCACTGCCTAACCCTGACTGCCTGGATGCAGAGGGGAGTGGCATGCTCGCTCTAGGCTTGTCATGTCCCCAGGCCAGTGTCCCATACACCTTGGGACCATTGTACATACTGACACAAAACAGACAAGGCCTACAGTGTCCTCTCTCAGGGCATGTAAATGCAATTTAACTTGTAAACCTGGACAGACTCAGTTGACTGGGTAACAATTAACTTTTATTATCAGTCGGAATTGTCAGCCTTCATGGCAGCCTTCAACAGGGAACAGTTATCACTCCCAGCTTTGAGAGTACATTCATTCTCGTCTTTCCTGTTTATTGGGAGTCCTAGTGGAGAGAGGAGGGCTACAGGGCTATACAAGGTGAAAGGGGATGAAGAGAACTAAGCCATAATTCAGAGAAGGGAAAAGGCAGTCACTCTCTTTTTCTTTCAAGCCAAATAAGAGCTTTATCAAGGTATAAGTGCCATCAGCTCCTACCCAAGGGCTCCAGGTCAGCAAGGGACAGGGCCTAAAATACAGTAAGTTCTGGGAAACCAACTAGGGAGGTAACCCAGCCCTGCAGGGGAGAGGATGGTGCCTATGTGGACTGCATGATAGTATTGCAGAATCTGTGGATGTGACTTATTTATTAAAATGTCCTGGCTAGGCGCCCATAGCTCAGTGGTTAGGGCACCAGCCACATGCTCCAGGGCTGATGGGGTCAAACCCGGCCCAGGCCTGCCAGGTGTTGTGGCAGGCACCTGTAGTCCCAGCTACTAGGGAGGCTGAGGCAAGAGAATCACTTGAACCCATGTGAGCTATGATGCCACAGCACTCTACCAAGGGTGACAAAGTAAGACTGTCTCAAAAAAAAAAAAAAAAAAAAAGATCTTAGCAAATGCAATTAAATAAATTA
Organism: Loris lydekkerianus; assembly: GCA_963574355.1. Classification (NCBI taxonomy): domain Eukaryota; kingdom Metazoa; phylum Chordata; class Mammalia; order Primates; family Lorisidae; genus Loris; species Loris lydekkerianus. Next base: position 4,374 of record CAUYPK010056137.1, on the reverse strand, counting down.
AGGATCTCAACATGAGATTATCCTAGGTTAAGGATGGGCCTGGAGCCTACAGAAGAAGCACTGCCTTGTCCACACCTGGATTTTGAACTTCTGGCCTCCAGAATTGTGGAGAGTAAACTTCTGTTGTTGTAAGCCACTAAGTTTGTGGCAATTGTTACTGCAGTCATAGGAAACTAATACACTGCCTTCTTGCTGCTGGGTCCCAGGCTCTCAGAGGTCCCCCAAGGTCAAGGTTGGCTTTCCGATACCATGCATTGAGACAGGATGTCTGCCTGGTTACCTGGGCACAGGCCACCTAAGGAACAAAGAGAACTTTGAGTTGTACCGGCTGTACAGAAACTGGCAGGTGGAGCTGAGGGCAGGCAAAGCTGGAAAGAGGAGTTTCTTCTCAAAATCTCCATCCCGTGGGGATGACTTCACAGCATAACCCTTGCAGTATCAATTGTCCATCAGCACCACTGCCTTCCTGGTATGCCCAAGCAGCAGGGCCCCTGAATCTATTTCAAAGTTTCACTTCTTGGGCAAGGTGCAGTGGCTCATGGCCATAATCCTAGCACTCTGGAAGGCCGAAGCAAGTGGATTGCCTGAGCTTACCAGTTTGAGACCAGCCTGAGCCAGAGTGAGAACCCCCTCTTTAAAAATAGTGGGACATTGTGGTGGGTGCCTGTAGTCCCAGCTACTTGGGAGACTGAGGCAAGAGAATCCCTTAAGCCCAAGAGTTTGAAGTTGCTGTGAGCTGGGACACCATAGTACTCTACCCAGGGTGAGACAGTGAGACTCTGTCTCAAAAAAAAAAAGTTTCACTTCCTAAGACTTGGGATGCGCAGGATCAGAGTTTCCAAGAGCCCTACAAATGTAAACTGAGGAGGGCCCTAGCAATGGCATCCAGATCCTTTAATTAATTAATTTATTTATTTTTAGAGACAGACTCTTATTTTATCGCCCTCGGTAGAGTGCTGTGGCATCATAACTCACAGCAACCTCCAACTCCTGGGCTTAGGCAATTCTCTTGCCTCAGCCTCCTGAGTAGCTGGGACTACAGGTGCCCTCCACAACGCCTGGCTATTTTTTGTTTCAGCTTGGCTGGGGCCAGGTTCGAACCCACCACCCTCAGTATATGGGGCTGGTGCCCTACACACTGAGCCACAAGCATCGTCCCAGATCTTTTAATTTATAAGGGACAGGGCTGGGTGAGGTGGCTCACGCGTATAATCCCAGCACTTGGAAGGCTGAGGTGGGTGGATTGCCTTAGCCAGAGTGAGACCCTGTCTCTAAAAAAATAGGAGGGTATCGTGGCAGGCACCTGTAGTCCCAGCTATTTGGGAGCCTGAAACAGGAGAATTGCTTATGCCCAAGAGTTTGAGGTTGCTGTGAGCTGTGACTCCACTTCACTTCACCGAGGGTAACAGAGTGAGACTCTGTCAAAAAAAAAAAGGGGGGGGGACGGCACCTGTGGCTCAAGGGGTAGGGTGCCAGCTCCATATACTGGAGGTGTTGGATTCAAACCCAGCCACAACCAAAAACTGCAAAAAAAAATTACAAGGGAAAATGAAACATTTTGGTTGCTCTAGTTAAAACATTATTTCTTGCCTCCCTGCCCACTCAGCAGTTACAGCACCAGCCACATACACCAAGGCAGATGGGTTCAAACCTGGCACGGGCCTGCTAAACAACAGTGACAACTCCAAGAACAACAAAAATAGCCAGGCGCTGTGGCAGGCGCCTGTAGTCCCACTTACTTGGGAGACTGAGGCAAGGGAATCACTTAAGGCCAAGAGTTAGAGGTTGCTGTGAGCTGTGACGCTATGGCATTCTACTGAGGGTGACATAGTGAGACTCTCTCTCAAAAAAAAAATAAATAAATAAAACATTTTTCTTTTTCTTTTCTTTTTTTTTTGAGACAGAGCCTCAAGCTGTCGCCCTGGGTAGAGTGCAATGGCATCACAGCTCACAGCAACCTCCAACTCCTGGGCTCAAGCAATACTCTTGCCTCCACCTCCCAAGTAGCTAGGACTACAGGCGCCCCCACAATACCTGGCTATTTTTTGGTTGCAGCCAGCATTGTTGTTTGGCGGCCTGCACTGGATTCGAACCTGCCAGCTCAGGTGTATGTGGCTGGCGCCTTAGCCGCTTGAGCCACAGGCGAGGGCCAACATTTTTTATTTTTTTAGATAGAGTCTCACCCTGTTGACCTGGAGTCATCATGGCTCACAGCAACCTCAAACTCCTGTGCTCAAGTGATCCTCTTGCCTCAGCCTCCGGAGTAGCTGCCACCAGATGCACCACAACGCCGACTAATTTTTTTATTTTTAGCAGAGAGGGGTCACTCTCCCTCAGGTTTGTCTTGAGCTCCCGAGCTCAAGAGATCAACCTACGTGGACTCCCAGAGTGCTAGTATTACAGTTGTGAGCCGCCACACCCTGCCCTCTAGTTAAAACATTCTATATTTCTGGGCCTGGCATGGTGGTTTACGCTTGTAATCCGAGCACTCTGGGAAATGGATTACCTGAGCTCAGGAGTTCAAGCCCAGCCTGAGCCTGAGCCTGAGCCAGAGAGAGTCCACGTCTCTAAAAATATAGCGCGTCATTGTTGCAGGCGCCTGTAGTCCCAGCTAACTGGGCGGCTCAGGCAAGAATCACTTAAGTCTGTAGTCCCAGCTACTTGGGAGGCTGAGACAAGAGAATCGCTTGAGCTCAAGAGTTTGAGGTTCCCGTGAGCTATGACGCCATAGCACCCTACCAAGGGTGACAAAGTGAGACTCTGTCTCATCAAAAAAAGAAAAAAAAATCACTTAAATCCAAGAGTCTGAGGTTGCTGTGACCTGTGACACCAGGGCACTCCACAGAGGTTGACAAATTAAGACTGTCTCTCTTTCACATGAATGCTGTAACCCATTTGCAACCTAGGAATAGGGGGAAGGGGGAAAGGGAGGGGAGAGAGGAGGGAGGTGGGTGGAAGGAGGGGGATTGGTGAGAATACACTTGTGGTGCATCTTACAATGGTATATGTGAAACTTAGTAAATGTGGAATGTAAATGTCTTAGCAGAATAACTGTGAAATTGCCAGGAAGGCTATGTTAACCAGTGTGATATAAACATGTCAATGGGTCTGTGAAACTAGTGTATGATGCCCCATGATCATACCAATGTACATAGCTATGATTTAATAAAAATAAAAAATAAAAAAATAAAAAGTATGTGGCATGAACAAATGTGCAGACATTTTTCATAGATAACCTCCCAGCTTAGAAAAGAGCAAGAACCTAGATCCTCTTGCTAGGCTGATTGGTGAACCATCTCCAACGTGAAAAGAGTCTGACAAGACTAGGGAAGAGAGTTTCTTTTTTTATTATTAATTTTTTTATTAAGACTTTTGTACATAGATCATAAATACATTTATGCCCATTTCAGTGTGTTGATTATTTGTACAAATTGGAGTGCTTACATCATACTAATCAGCATAGCTTTCAATTCATTTACCCAATTATAGCATTAGGACATTTGTGATCTACATGTGATAGAACCAACTTGTACTTGCAATGTGCTCCATAGTTGTGGTCCCCCTACTATCCCCTACTATCACTCCCACCACCTCCCCATATCTCACCCTCCCCATGCCTTCTTCATCATAGCCTAAAGTTCTGTGTCATTTTTTCATATGCAAGTGTGAGTTATTATAAATTGGTTTCACAGTAGTACTGAGTACATTGGATAATTTTTTTCCATTCCTGAGATACTTGGCTAAGAAGAATATTTTCCAGCTCCATCCCTGTAAACATAAAGGAGGTAAAGTCTCCATTGTTTTTACTGCTGCATAATATTCCATGGTATACATATACCACAACTTATTAATCCATTCATGGGTCAATGAGCACTTGGGCTTCTTCCATGACTTGGCAAATATGATTTGAGCTGCAATGAACAATCTGGTGCAAATATCTTTATTGCCAAATGATTTTTGGTCCTTTGGGTATACACCTAGAAGAGGAATTTCAGGATCAAATGGCAGATCTACATTTAGATCCTTGAGTGTTCTCCAAACTTCCTTCCAAAAGCAATGTACTAGCTTGCATTCCCACCAGAAGTGCAGAAGTGTGCCCTTTTCTCCACATCCACAGCAACATTTGTTGTTTTGGGATTTTGTGATGTGGGCTACTCTTACTGGAGTTAGATGGTATCTCAGAGTAGTTTTGGTTTGCATTTCTCTTATGATTAAAATTGATGAGCATTTTTTTCATGTGTCTGTAGGCCATGCACCTGTCTTCTTCAGAGAAGCTTCTGTTCATGTCTCTTGCCCACAATGAAATGGGATCACTTGTTTTTTGCTTAGTAATAAGTTTGAGTTCTCTGTGGATTCTGGTTATTAGACCTTTGT